>JAGVVM010000255.1:0-30352 GCA_019149425.1 Psidium friedrichsthalianum
GGGGGTTAGATCGTACATATGTATAATTTTTTTTTCTAAATTAATCTTTTGACCTACCAAATCAAATTTCAAATTTGGTAGAACTTGATCGAGCACTGAGGGTTTACAATAGTTATCACAGATTTGAGCTTGTGTTTAAATTTTACCGTCCACATTCTAATTTGGATGACAAGTGACATTTGATAAGTTTATAACTAAGGTTTTTGGGTGGGTTTTGTTCTTTGGTGTATCAATTTTGAGTATTTTTTTAATGGATATTAAGGGCTTGTATGATATACCATTTTGATTCTTACCAAAAGTGATTTTTGATTAAACGACCTTTTTTCTAATTCTATTCCCTTGATGGTTTTTAAAGTGCATCAAAACACTTTGGTAACCTGTATTCTAGATTTAATCTATGTTGTGTTTCTTTGAAAAAAAAAAATTGATAGAAACACTTATTGGTAACTACATATATTTTTCTGATACTCAGGATGATATAATTTTCCTCTTCCCAATTTTTCTCCGAAATTTAAGTGCACATAATTACAGTAGTTCGTTTGTGAAATTTCGATCATACATTTTCGAATTATTCGTGCTAGATTAGATTCTATATTTTTTAGGTACCTCGGTGTTCATATAACATATTGCATATTGATAATGTAAATGACACAAATAAATTCTCAAATACCTTTCTTTCTTAATTCAAAAAAAATGAGTTATATTTTCCGCCACATTTCTATTGTGCGGTTTCATTTAATTCCAATTTTTTTTTTGATGATATACTCCTCCTCAACACAACAAGAGCTGGAAGTGAGGTGAGGTAATGAAGTTCTTTGAGACCTGAATCATTCCCCTTCTAAAATAATTGATAAGGCAACCCCACAATAAATGGCGAAAATAACTCACTGATGATTATTGATATTTATTTTTACATTTCAATATGCAATATGTTTAATATAAGAAGAATAATATGAATTAATCTTCGATAATTCGAAAATGTAGGATGAAATTTCACAAAGTAACTACGTAATTATTTGACTTAAATGAGAAAATTGGGAAGAGAAAATTATTCCCGAGTATAGAAAATACATGTAGTTACCAAACGTGTTTCTATTTCAGAAACAAAAATTATATACAGTTACCAAAAGCGTTCTGATTCTTTAAAAAAACCATCCAGGGAATAGAATTAGAAAAAGGTCGTTTTAATCAAAATCACTTTTTAGAATCAAAATGGTTATCAAACACATAACAAGCCCTTTATATATCATAAAAAATCTCAAATTGATACACCATGAAAAAAAAAACCCCAATTTAGTAATACTTCTTCATCAACTGTCACTTGTCATCCACTTAGCAATATTAATGGTAAAAATTTAACACAAGCTAACGAATAGTAAATTTGTTATAAGTTTTACCAATTTGAATTTTTTTGGTGGTCAAAAGATTAATTTAAAAAAAATTATTACATATGTACCGATCTAAAATTTTTTCATGGTATTAACGTATTGTATATTATATATATATATATATATATATATATATATAATGACCCTGTTTGATGAGGCAAAAAATGTTGGCTGGGGGTTAGAGATCCCAAATAAACAGTGGCTCCCGGTTGACTTTTAATGTAAGAACTCCATATTAAATGTGCTAAGGAAGAATACTACCAAATAGATGACCTCTTGAGAAAATGCCATATGTTGCACCAAATAACACAATCACGAGGCTCGAATATGAGATGACCAAGAAAGATAATACATCACGTGAATTAATCCGAGTTGTCATGATATGGGGTCAGAGTGAGACTCCCTCCAAGCGCCAGTAGGTTGTGGTTGGGGGACGAGCTGTGATGAAGTTGATGGCTTATAACGATTTAAGCTGATGAGGGTGGGAGTGTTCACATAAGCCAAATGGGCGACTCCTGACAAGCTTTTAAGATTATGAATGGAGCATGACTAAATCAAATTGCACATTAAATAAGGAGAAAGCCTTCCTAGGCAAAAGTGAAATAACTCGTAAGAGACACATTTTAATGTACAATAACACTTAGCATTGAAACTCAAATATTAAGAGTGCTTATGTGAGAGGACTACCATGATGGGTGATCCTCTAAGAAAGAGTCTATCTCATAAATCATAAAATTCGGTAAGTAGAACAGGTTAAAATGGATAATACCTCAAAAATGAGTTAATCTAGAAGCGTCACAATCACGTGCTTGAGCATTGATGAGTTTGTTTTAAAATATTTTTTATTTGTTAATTTTGTAATCAATAAAAACAGCATTTTCGAGAAAATTTTTTCTTTCCACGTCAACGATTTTTCGGGAACCTAACGCACCAGCGTTCGCATTTAATATCGCGTAAAACTCTACCTGCATCAGATCACATCAGTCTAGTCAACGAGTCAACACATCATGCAATTATACATATGTGTATGTCGAAGGCCACAAAGCAGCTAAGCAATGACGAGTTTCCACGTCCAAGCGTTGAAATCAAGATTTCTAGAGGGTAAACGTGGAGAGAGAGAGAGAGAGAGAGTACTTGTATAATGGATAATTTTCGTAACACGAGGCAGGAAAATTTTTCGTGTCATGCTTAGATGGTAGAGCCAATAACACCATGCATGTGAATCTAGCCCTTTTCCCTAGCCCGTACAATATGATTTATAAATCCTAGCCCGTTTACCAACAAAAGAAAGATAAACAAAAAGTAAGCGCCTGGAAGTAACAAGAAAAAGGTAAAAATACCCGTATATTAAATCAAAAAGCAATAAATAAGATGAATACGAAATTCAATGCTATAAAGAAAAGAATTGAGAACTTTATTTTCAAAAGTCCAAAATCATGTTTCATGAAGATGGCGAGTGATTTTAGAGCGCATTCTGAGTAGGTTTGAAATTCAGACTCTTAATATGTCCGGGGCCATCCACTCATGGTAAAATATTTGGGCAAACCTCGCTTGCCACTGGAGGGCCGGCTGGTGAGGGATTGTTGGGTCGCTGAGTCCATCACGAGATCTGTTTGTTATTGATGCTAATTTCACGTACATAGTTATATCAAAGAAGGATCATATTAGCAAGTGTTTTGGAGCACTTGTTAAACATTCAAATGAAGAAAAAAAAATGTAATTTTTAGAGAATCTTCGATTATCATATTTTGCAGAATCTAGTGCATTAAAATGAAAACACATATTTCTTTGCGTGTACAAAAAACTTTGAGTATTCAATTATTACTACTTATTATTTTTATTATTTTTAATAATAATAATAATATCGAATTGACATTGATTTGACCTGAAAAGACGAAATTTAGACAGGATCTAGTCAACCGCCATTGCTAAATACTGTCGGATCTCTATCCACCATTGAATGAGCATACGCAATCTCTCATCGATCCATGGGATTTTAATGAACCTAGGTTGGCACCAAAGTTACTCCATTCCTCCTCGGAACTTGGTCCAATAAACACTGAATTTAAATTACACGTTTTGATACATTATGTTATTCTCTAATTACCCTTTCTCTAAGCTCGTGATTTTTGTCCGGACATTTCAGTCAAGACCATGGATTTGCACGTCAATGATAATCTACTGTAATTAATTTATTCTTCTTTATTGAAAATAGGAATAATTAATTGATTAATGCTTCGAAACTAATCTCATGTGTTTGCATTGGGATTTCGCAGTTTAACGGTAATCGATCGTGAGTATTGAAGTTTTGAATTATGGAAAAAAGAGTTTTTTTTCTACCACATGCGGAGTTGTATGTCTTGCGCAACACATTATTTGGACATGAAAATTTGTGTGTTCGAATTAATATAGTGTCTTTTGGGAGTAATCTTAAAGATCATGCCCGTCTTTATGTGGATGGGGTTTTACTAATACATGTTCGGAATTTCTATTGTCGTGGAAAAAAAAATCGGCTCTTCTTATCGATTGCTTATATTTATATTACTAATTGACTTCATGATAGTCCCCCAAGGTCAAAATGAAACTGTCATTTTTTTCTCCCAAACGAGGGAAACTTGAGGATAGGATAGTTAAAGTTGTGCCTATATATTATAGGATTAATGCCATGAAAAATTATAATCGGTACACCAGTGACAAATTTATCTCAAACTAATTTTTGGGTTCATCAAAAAATCAAAACTGGTACATCAATGACAAATGCAAAAGTTTTTAGATTACGACAAATCCAAACTAATACATATGTGGCCCATTTACCCTCCGTTAGCTTCCTCAAATTTTACTGTGCCAACGAAGTGGTTTTGATACGTTATTCACAACATTCGAATTGAAATTATTGAGCTACACGACACATGACAATAACTCAATTGGCCTGGTAAGTACAAGGGTAAACTTATAAGTTCATTCGTACTTTTGACGAAGAACCAACAATAGTCTTCTGATCATTAGAATTTATAAACCAAACTCCACCACTAATAGAAAGTTTGATCAGATATGCCGAGAAATCTATAAGAAATTAGTTTGGTGCAAATTGTACATATGTGCAAATTTGATGTTTCTCATGGCATTAACCCTAGATTTTAAGTTGAATATTTTGGAAGAAAAAAGGTAATTCAAAGATCATCTAAAGCATACATATTATTCTATATGAAGATACGTTTGAAGAAGCTGAATCAAATCAACATCGACGTACCTACAAAAAAACAATCTTGGTTTTATCGTTCTATAGCGCCCATATATATGTCAACTCAAATTTCCAATTCATTTCTATGAACCGGAACATTCATCATTTCCATCCGCCACATCTATAGTCACGCTTCCACCCTTAGTAGCACTTCGAACTATGTTACCATATCACAACTGGCCTCTCCCACCAGACTAAACCATGGCGACAAGATTTGCTTGGGAACTTGGATGATTGAATGAGATTCCTACACCAAATGTCATCACGTGTATAACGGAGATCAAAACGATCGAATTAATCATCAACGGGATTGTGCAAAAGCAATATGATTCGTTGTCTTGCGGAGATCATCCAAAGAGAGCTTAAGGCTTCATTTATTTTGTGAAAATGAACGATTTAAAAAATATTTACTTGCATAGCTTATAAAAATGAAAGAACAAAAAGTATTTTCATCATTCACGAAAATGTTCAAACATAAATTACTGTCGGTGATAAAGTTTTTTCAGTGACTAATTATTTTGAGTGATAGCACGGATCATTTTAGGAAAATGTTTTCTAGAACATTATTTTTTGCCAAATAAATGGAGCCTAAGGCTATAAAATATTCAATTGAACCTGTTCTTATCCTAAAGTTTAAATCAATGATCCATAAACCAATTAAGTGTGTGTGTGTGTTTGATGTTGGACTTGAATATTATTTGTGGGGCCCCATAATGGATAAACTTGATCTAACTCCAATCAATTAAACCCAAGAATAGGTTATGATAAATGACCATAACCATTGTTCCGGATTCTTGGATTAAACAGCATCCATAAAATTTTGGGATCTAATTTAAAATTCCGAGGAGCATCTTGGCGAATGATCCTACAAGATACAAACCGCTTCGAATTCGAAATTGTCACAGTTAACTTTCACAGAAGCTGAACTTTCGATGCGGCACTTTTTTAGCGCAACTCACGCGCGCATCCTAAAAACATGGGTGTAGCCTGTTTCTGTTTCGTGACTGTACTCTTAAGCCTACGTACAGAACCGAGCAGAAGGAAGACCGTGAATCAGCCGTGTTGAATTTTCCTCATAATGCTGTACCTGCCCTACGTCCCGTTCTCCCCCATGATCATGCGAGGTGGATCGTATGATCAGAGGACATCGTTCGGACAACAGTAGCATCGATCCATAATTCAAGAGAGAGTACACAGAAAAATGGCAGGGCGAGCACATCTCTGCCAAACTTTTGCTCTCCCTTTGTTCCTCCGGTCCCCTCGCTTTCAAGTTGGGTAGATGGACTTGTTAGGCAAGTGACCAAACAGCTTTCGACACCACAAAAGGGCCTTTTTTCCCGGATTGAGAGGTCAATGTCACCCATATTAGATTGCTCTTGTCCTCATGAGCGGTCGAATTCGTGCTTTGGATATGTTTTTGTAATATAATTTTTCTGATTTTTTTTATTATGCCAACTTTCCCCTCTTTCTCTGTGCCTAAAAAACAATAATTATGAGTAGTCAACACCATGTCTTCCTCCATTTAAACAAAGAAAGGGAGAGTCGAGTGAGTTGAGGGCCACTTTTTTTTGGTCGAAAGTTGAGGGCCACTTTGAATAGCCTCCTTTTGAGCCATTATAGGTAGAAAAGAGAGGCCTGGCTTTTTCATGTCAATATAAGAGAGCTCAACAAATATGATACACTGCATACTGTAGGAAAATTCATTATATGTGGTAGAAATTCTCAAAGCCGTAGGTGGGTATTCAAATAAAGGGGAACACCTTGCTATCATGAAAAGCTAGTTGTTACCATAGTAGCTGCATGAATCAATGCGCTGTAGGAGTCTATCCCCTATAACCCAACCTTGTACCCTGCCAACCCTTTTGTCATTGTCTCCCGGAAGCCCTTCTTTGAGCCAAATTATGATTGATTGATATGATTGAACATATCTATGCTAAGGAAGATCATTAAGGTAATACTTAGAATAGGAAGATTGTCATTTATTACATTGGAAGTTTGTTAAAAATCAGATAAAAAAAAAGTTGGTTTCATGGATACACATAAAAAAAATTTACTTAAGTGAAATGTAAATAGTTAATGCTCCAAATTTCACAATTATCTTTACCTCCAATGCGTTTCTAATGTCCATTTAAAAGGTTATTTTATTTTCTATTAGATTTTAAACGGGTTTAATCCACCCGGATGGATGGACCCGACCCATTTATTTGGTTTATTATGAAAGGGAGAATTTGACTCCTGGGTGGTGAGGGAATGTGAAGATGCAACGTCTCGACATAATCCCACCTTCATAATGTTTGGCTGTAAAGGAAGCAGAAGCTATCATGATGGACAACCAATTGTTATTCAGGAGCGCTTGGGAACTGAAGCATCTGGAATGGTTATGTGACACATGTCTAGTTCTACAACTGCTATTATGCTAAATGTCTCGCTTTGTTCTGTAAAGCTTAGAGAAGTTCTGTTCTCATGGCTCGTGAAACCGCTCGGTACGACAGTCGTTTTGATCCCAACCATGAAATTTCTGTATGCTGTTGATCCATGAAAAGGAAAACAAACTGGGGACTGCTATGTACAGCCGGTTAAGGGTTCTGCATATTTTTTTTCTTGCTACCAAATGCAGTTGTTGGTTATAGAGGCTATCTCTGAGGTTGGTCCAAGCTTGGAATTAGAGCAAGAAACTATGTTGGTCGAAATTTCTGTATCCCAACCATTAACTTCATTTATCATTTTACTTCACAAAGCATGGATGCGACCTTTTTTTTTTTTTTTTTGATAATCAAACACGAAATTAGGCAAAACATTAGTATCGTGTGATGCCCTCAGAATGACTCCGCGTGTTACGTTGCTTGTGTGTTTTGAAAACAGGAATGCATGCATGCATGATCATGACATGGCATATACGCTGTGACAAAGAAAATGCTCAATGTCTCGAAGGTCTTGAAGGAGATGCTGATCTACAGGTCGGTGAAGAAGATCTCGGCGCTCCTGCTCATCGATGGTCAGTCGTCGATGAAGGACAAGGTGATCAAGACGTTCAGGTTGCGTCGGCATCCATGCATGCATGGTAGCGTTGGCCCTTGTTTCCTGATGAGTCGAAGTTTTATTTGGGAATGGTAAATAGTGCTTGAGAGGAAAATGGAAATGACAATCAGAAAAAGATGATGTTAGATCCAGTAATCGTACAGAGTTTGCCCCTTCAAAATTATTCGCTGTACAACTTTGTTCCGATGATGGTGACGTAATATCAGATATAAAATTGGTTTCTGTTGCCTGGAAAATTGGCTTTTTTTGCTGACGTTAGTGAAAATACACACTTTACTATGATGATCTAAGATTAATTATTAGCCCTTGTTTTTTTTTTACGGCATTGCAAAGTATGTCTTCCAACCTATTTCTTTGTTAATTGCATCCAAAACCATGTTAGGAACAAATAGAAGTTCAGATACAGATTTTCTTTTTAGAGAAATACGCATTTCAAAATCTTCTAAAAATTCCGACCACAAAAAATAAAAGAAAACTTCTGGAAATTTTGTGTGCTTGTTCTTCTGCGTGATAATATGAATTGCACATGCCTAAGATTAAAATTAATTTTTTTTATCTATTGCTCATTAATCTGTTTACATTTAATTTAATTATTTTTCTTAACTTTTCAAATATTAATTTAATCATATTCGCCTGATCATTTGGTTAATGTTTTGAGTTACATTTTTACTATATTATACATAGACATGAACGTCATAGAAGTGAAAGTTAGAGCTAGGAGATTATAGAGCAATTGATAAGTACTATTTATATTGACGACTATGGAAATAATGATATGAAGTCAAAAAAATGGTATGGCATACTTTACACGATATTATAAAAATCTCAATTGCACAAGTGTGATGTAGACTCTACTCAATCTTGTGGCCACCAAAAGAATATGTTTGAAGTAGCGATATTTGTTAAAAAAAAAAGAGAGTGATAATTCAAAATCACAACATTACCGAAACTTCAATATATGATTCGGGATATTTTCAATGTGTTAAGAGAGACTCTATTTAATAGCATACATATTAATCGGTATTTACACTGAGCGGGTGGGGGGTATGGTTTATATTCCCCAATGACAAAAAAAGCACGAGGGTCCCAATTCATGTTGAGTGAGCAGGGGTCGGGGGAAGTCACCCCAGCAGGGATCTCAAGGGACAGCGCTCTCTGGACACTAGAGATCTTTTATATATACACTTCTTGCTTATAATTGAGTGATATAATGGGAGGTTCGAAGTGTTAATTACAGTGGAATCCTCTACTAAACGTAATCCTAGTTCAGTGGTGCACCAGGATAAAAATCTTGTGTCTCAATTTTTTTTTTCTTGCGACACTTTACTTCATTGTGATTATGCGTCGAACCTTAACAGTGAAGCCATTGCACTCCATACCATAACCAAATTTCACAAATCCCCACATTTCACCAAACATCAACACAAACATGACTAGCATAGCTTACAAAAGGAGTCCCAAATATGTTTTTATTTTGCAAAAGCATAGTTAGATGCTCCCCGTCCACTGTAAAATAAGTTTCACTTTGCGAGATTATGGTTTTAAAACTCCAACTACGCTTGTTTGTTTTTACTTGCATAGTCCACAAAAAAGTATCTGGCAGACGCATGAAATTCCCTCCTATGACACAAACGTTGGTCTAGAAATTGAAGGTCGACTCATAATCCTCTCCCCCAAAAGAAAAAAATGCATAAGATATCCTCTCGTCTGGCCTTGTAAGTTTCCAGATTCCGCCTCTCCTAATCTGCCATATGTGCATCTTTGGAGGCACATGAAAAAACAAGACACTTGCTCCAAAGAAGAGACAACATATTTACCTTCTTACCACAAGAACGTACCATCGCTTATGCAGAAGAGTGCAATTTGTTTGCTTGCCTCTCGTGAAGAGGTTAAAGAGAAAAGACCTTTTTCAATTCACTCGGAAGCGTCGCCACTATCACCACCTATAGCCTCACCTTGTAATTGTTTATGAGCATAGCCACTGGGAATGGCACCGGTGGCCCCCACCATAATGGCCAGAGCCAATACACTCTCCCCTCCAACTACCATGGGCTTGGTAACTTCTCCTTCCTCGCATCCATTGCATCCATCTCTTTAGCTCTTAGGGATCTGTTTCCTTTAGAAAGTTCAACCTAAAAGCTTAAGCTGATAAATGGAGAGAGACCACATAAATGTAAATAACATTTAAGACCCATTGTCGAGCGATATAAGATAATACTTCAACACCGCCATCTCATGTGCAATTCACATGCAAGCAATGTCAAGCAATGTGGAACGATATTTCAACACAACCTCTCACGTATAATTCATGTGCAAGCCATGTTGAGTAATGTAAGACGATACTTCAATACTCCTCTCACGTGCAATTCACGTGCAAACACGTAGACTTTGATTAATGAGATTGGATTAGGGCTCTCTCTTAGTGATATCTTCGTATGAAGATATCGGGCTTTTGTTGCGCACTTCCAATAATCAGAGCCAGTGATTAATTGGTACTCCACTCTCAATTTGTTCAGGTCTTTGGTGAATATCTCAAGAAAGAAATCTCATGATCGATGCTTATTATAAAAAATTCTAGGACGGTATAGTATATTGAGCTAAAGTGACAAAGCTCATCGGAATAATAGGATAAAGATTTAAAATGGAAAAATGTTTTGTTAATAACAAGTTTCACTTTGTGAGATTATGACTTTGAAACTCCAACTGCGCTTATTTGTTTTTACTTGCATAGTCCACAAAAAGGATTTGGCAGATGCATGAAATTCGCTCTCGTGATACAAATGTTGGTCTAGAAACTGAAGGTCGACTCTTCTCTATCCAAAAGAGAAAAATGCATAAGATATCCTCTTGTCCGACCATGTAAGTATCAAGATTTCACCTCTCCTAATCTACCATACACGCATCTTTGGAGGCATAGGAAAAAAACGAGACAATTGCTCCAAAGAAGAGACGAACATCTTTGCCTTCTTACCACAACAATGTACCATCTTGTTTTCCCCAGCTCTGCGCTCAGCCTTCCAAACCCGACCAATGCCATCCTCATCTCACTATCACCACCTGTAGCCTCACCTTGTAATCGTTTATGAACACAGCCGCTGGGAGCGGCACTAGCGCCCTAACCGCAAAGGCCTATGCCGATGCCCCCGCTACCTGCCATGGGCTTAGTAGCTTCTCCTTCCTTGCATCCATCTCTTCAGCTGCTAGAGCTATGTTCCTACTAAAAAGTTAAACATAAAAGTTTAACCTAATGAGTGGAGAAAAATCATATGAATATAAAGAGTATTCAAGACTTATTGTCGAGCGATATAAGACAATACTTCAACGCCTCCATCTCATGTGCAATTCATGTGCAAGCAATGTCAAGTAATGTGTGACAATACTTCAATACTTCCTCTTATGTGCAATTCATGCACAAACTATGTCGAGCGATGTGAGACAATACTTTAATACAATCCACATGCAACTCATTCACGTGCAACTCAGGTGCAAGTCACGTGCAATTCACGTGCAAACACATGAACTTTGATTAATTTAAAGTTTATGGATTATATTGAACAAATTTGAAGTTCAGGGATCACGTTGCACATTAAGGAAAAATTTAGGGACCATGTGTGTCATATCTCATATACAAACAAAGAACAAAGTTCAAATTGACAAAAAAAGAATCAACTTACGTTGCTAAAAGTAGGAGGGGGAGAGAGGCCTTTTGTGCATAAAAAGGGGAATTGCTTTAGAACATATTACTAAATATGCAAAGCACTTGAAAATTGATATATAACTGAAAATCAAAATTGGTGAGCTAGAAGACATCGACATTTGGTCCTTGAAACGGCCCCGACTCGTGCGGCCTTGGAACAACTGGCTCACTAGACATGTGCGGCCAGCTAAGTGCTCGGCATGTGCTGGTAAAGTGAGTAGCATCATTATGACCACGTTGAGCACTAACTTTGCTATGAATTAGGCTTTTAATTTGTCAAGTTAATATCATGTTTCTCTTAGTCATCTCGTAATTAAAAGGTTGCATGCTTTGGAAAAGAGAGAAATTTGCCACTATAGGGAAATTGTCCAAAATATCCACTTTGCTCAATTTAGCTCTAAATCTTTCAATTTTGTTAATTATGTCACTTTCCGAACTCAGCGAGCACGTGACATCCCCTCCAAGTCATCGATTGGTCAACAAGCACGACATGACGACCCAAGATTCGTCACGGACACAATCGACGATCACAAAACTAACGCTACCGGAAGTGAACAACACCCATACATGCAAAGAGAGGGGATAGGGAAGAGAGACAACTTGAACATACCAAATAACATTTCCACAGAATCATCAAGCATTTAAATACAACCAAAAGGGGGTCACAGCTAAACTCTAACCAAAACTCAACCCAACAACTCAAAAGGGATCTAGTCGAGACCACAAAAATTTTCCCTACAGTGGACTACAAAAAGAAGATCGAGGGCCACTAGTCTAATCATCCTTAGCCTCACTCCACTCGGACGAGGGCAGCTCCTCAAGGTCAAACTCTACTGACATCGGGGGATCACTCTCCATCGAGTCCTCAAGATTTACGGCATCTATCTCCATCGATCTACTATAACCCGAGTACTCCGAGGTTATATCTGAGTTTATCACCTTACCACTAAAAGTATCAGCAGATATTGAGCCCCACTAATCTAGCCCATGAGTGGAATCTTAAAATCTCGTAGCAGTCCAAAACTTGAATCTCCCACTCTATACTTCCACGCCTCATAATGGTAGGCTCCAAGAACTTACTCTCCACATCAACCCACATTGTACTAGCATACTCAAGATACAGGGTACCATTCACCATAGAATACTCGATTACCTTAGTGTCGCGACCTAAAAATTTCGATGGTGGAAAATTTCTAAGTTAACGGATTATTAGGTTAATTAGATTGACTAACCTAATACGGACTCTCCCAAGCCCTACCGAATCGCAACTTTGATTTTTTTTGTTCACATGATTTTAGAATTTGGAGTCGTCACTAATTATTTTTTGGTAGGTCGATTAGAAACCTAAGTAAATTAGCGAGATAACTAAATTATTTCTATGAACTAGAGATTATGAGTTTGGGGACTTGGTTATACTAGATAATTAAAACTAATGCCTTTCAGTACTTTAATTCCATGGATATCCTAATTTGGCAACTTAGGCTTGGTTTACTCCTCAGGCCTTAGTGAGATGTTCTTTTTTTTTTTTTTTTTTTACTTTTTAGATGGAATGCATGGATGGTAATGGTTACATGGATAAGCAAAACGTGAATATGCAAATATAGACAAGCAAATGCATACATGCGAACGCGGACATGCAATCATGAATATGCGAGTATGGATATACAAATATGACATACAAACATGAACGTACATTACATGTAAACGTGTACACGCAAATACGACATACGAACGAACATACAAATACAGCATGCGAATGCAATATACGAACGTGGACACAACACGTGAATAAATTATCAAAAATAGGATTAGCCAGTCGAAATGTCCCATTTCGGGTTTTTCTGAATTTTTGAAATTTTTCAAGACAATTTACCTATAAAGGGCAAAATTATCATTTTGAAAAGATTGGGAAGGAAAATCATCAAAATAGGATTGGCTAGTCGAAATGACCCATTTCCTAATTTTTGAAAATTTTTTCTTTTGAATTTTTTTGACGAATATGCATGAATTAATGACAATATGAATACGACGTACGTACGCAATATGTGAATATGATTATGCGGATACGAAGACGTATGAATACGACATGCGTATCACGAAACCAGTCAACAGAATACAAGAAATCTTTACACCACCAAGTAAGAGGCAGAGCCTACAGCGATTTGGGGTTCGGATAAAAAATACATAAAATTATAATACGAATATGTATGCAGCATGGCAAAGTATGCATGAGTTATACTATATGAAATGCACATGAATGACATTTTTTGGTATTTTTGAATTAAATAAGACTGACAATGCAAAATATTCTAAATATAAACGCAATATTAAAAGATACGATATAAAAAGCAGTATATAAAGGTAAGCATTAAAAATTCCCTGAAGCCGAAAGACGGAGTGAGTTAACGACTTCTGTGTAGTGTTACGACCTCCAGCAGGTGGCTCAGCCTACCGATTCTGGGGTTTGATAATGTAGAAATCAAAACGCATAAAATAGAGTATAGAAAGCAGTAAATAAAGAACCTCCAACAGGTGGCTCGGCCTACCAATTCTGGGATTCGATGGTGTAGAAATTAAACTGCATAAAATAGAATATACAAAGCAGTAAATAAAGAACCTCCAGCAGGTGGCTCGGTCCACCAATTCTGGGTTTGATAATACGAAAATTAAACTGCAGAAAATAGAATACATAAAGTAGTAAATAAAGAACCTCCAGCAGGTGGCTCGGCCCACCAATTCTGGGGTTTGATAATACAGAAATCAAAATACAAGAGATGGAATACAGGAGATTTTTACACCACCAAGTAGGGGGCAGAGCCTACTGCAATCTGGGGTTCGGATCTTTAAAGCAAAAAATACAGAAAATTGCAATACGAATACGACATGTGGATATAAAACATATGAATACGACACGGCATAATCGAAATTTAAATCAATCCATTTAGGTAACGACATTCTCGAAGATTTTAATGGTTAGGATCATTACCTGATTTGACGGATTTGATTGCCGAATTCGGACCTCGTATCACCTTGTGGATCAAGATTGCGGCTTGAATGACGGGAATGAACTCGTGACTTGTGTTGATCGGTAGAGAAATTGGTGATGGTAACACCTAGCTTTAAACTCTTATCATTTTCAAGATTCTCTTTTGGAAAAGAATTCTCTCTCTTTTTTTGGTTTTTTCTTTCTCTCTAATTTTTCTTCAATCTCCCAAAACCCTCTCAAACATTCAAAATTTTCTCTCCAAAAAATCCCCCTTTAAGCTCCCTTCTTCCTCCTTTTATAGCCCACTCATCTATCTCCCATTCTAATTTCTCCACTAACTCTTCTTCATCTCATCTTCCCTTCTTTATTCCCATCTTATTTTCTCCATCTATTCTTCTCTATCTCCCTTCTCCATCTTCCCTTCTCCATCTTCCCTTCTCCATTTTAATTTCTCCACTAACCCTTCTTTTAGTTATTTACAAAATAATCCCTCAAGTGTTAAGTATTTGTACTCTAGTCCCTAAGATTTTAAGTATTTACAATTCAGTCCCTAGAGAAATATTTCTTTAAGTCCAAATCTCCACACAATTTTTGACACATCTCCCCTATGCTTGGTCGAAATTCACCTCATGTCTAGATCAATTGCTTGTCAAATTTAAGCTCATTTCTTACCGCTGAAAAATGCAAAATTCAGCTAAGACCCTTTTGCAAAATTGAGTCATTCTGGTACAATTGGGCCAAGATGAAAATTTAGACTATTAGAGGATAATGTCACAACTCCTAAAAGTGAAAAATGAAAATAAAATGACTCAAATTGAATTTTTTTAGGTTCAATTCGAGATTATACTCGTGAAGGAACACATGACCCCAAATTGTATTTTTGAATTTGCAATGGCCAACATGAAAAGGGATTAAAAGAAAAATATTGACTATTTTTGTGTATTTTTGTGGCCTCAAATGTTATTATTCCCAGAATTTTCAAGTATTTTTTTATTTTTCGAAAATATTAAAAAATACGAAAAATGAAAATTCACTTTTTGTTCAAAATTGGTTCTTTAGACTTGGACAAGGCTTCCAAAGTTGATTTTTTAATTTTATGAATTTTTATGGATTTTCTATTAATTTTTTAAAAGAAAAGGTCATTAAAAATCAGGTGTCAGCAGCTGCCCTCTTTGAAAGGAAGCTCGGTAGATGTTCATTTCAAAGACGAGATGACATCTAAATCCTAATCGACTCAATTCAGGGAAATAAAAAGAGTTGTGACATTTGATCTCCAATACCTCTTTGTGTAAGTTCTGATCCAGACCGGGCTTGAGGAGACTCTTACGAAGTGAGGGAGAGATAGAGAGGAGAACTTACCTGGCACTTACCTGCCCATCATATGGCTGTTGCCTGACATGAATGCTCTTTGAACAAGCATCCAAAGATTCATTATAAGGATACTCTGGGGAGGTTAAACTTTGACCCATATGGTAGGTCAACCCATGGCAGAGTTCCTAGTGCAAGAACTCTAGTGGTGATTTATCCTATTTAGAGGATTCGCCTGCATTTTGACCCATATGGTGGGTCGTACCATGATAGAATTCTTAATTAAAGGATCCTGATGATTAAAATTGATTGAGATTTGATCGTATGGTAGGTCACCCCATGGCAGATTCCTGATTAAAGGATTCTACTGAGCGGTTTACCCGATATCGGGTTCACTGAAGAAAATGCCTGTAAAAAAGACTTTGTGCTTGTATGAAGGATTTTATGCCTGTAGGAAGGACTTTGTGCCTCTAGAGAAGACTTTGGAAATGGTTCACCTAATGTGGGAATCTACCGAGTGAATGCTTGTAAGAAGACTTTATGCCTATAGAAAAGACTTTGTGCCTGTAAAGGACTTTGGAAATGGTTCATGATAGGAGTCACCTAGAATTACCTAAATGTCACCTCTTTTGGGTAGAACAGAAGAATTATCGACTGAAAAAAGTGATTTTTGGGTGTCATTTTGAGTTCCGGGGTGACCAGGATTCTTGCAGAAGCTCAAACCCAATTTACCTTATCATAAATGGTGTCATTCTGGGATTTGGAGAGACCAGAAATCTTGCAGAAGCTCAAATCCAAATTATTCCATGAAGGGGATCTCAAAAATTCTACGGAAGCTTATTTAACTTACCATGAAGGGTGCCATTCTGGGATCTAGGGAGACTAGAAATCTTGTAGAAGCTTAAACTCGGATTATATTCTCCTGTTACTTTACGAATAAGCCAAAGAGGTAGAGATCAAAATATCTCGAATATTTCCATTTTCGAGACGAATCATGCCCCTACGATGATTATCAAGGAGTCATGCAAAGTCTTAATAAATGCAACTGTGATGCAGTAGGTCATCCAAAACATCTTGCACATGGCACTGGTGATCAAAATCTATTGGGGTAGATTTTGGATCAAGTGATATGAAATCGCCAAAAGGTTTTGGTTAACCATCAATTGGAGTACTCTCATCAAAGAGGACTTTTTACAATTCTCACAAATTTGTTTTGAATTTCCGCTCACCGGAGAAAGACATTAGTGAATCTTCTCAATTAATCTCACAAAACCTGACATCTAGGATTTCGAAACTATTCACAGAGTATACATTCCGATTGATCGGGGAAGGCTTTTAATAGGACCGTAATATTGCTTGGTCTTGGGGGGACCCATAAATGAGTCGAGGTCAACAAATGAAAGATCTTCATTATCTGCTCTGGATTTACAAGTCAAGAACCCTGCAAAAATGAGAGAGAAATAATCTTGCTCATACTTCTTCGAGCTTAAAATCATTTAACTCTACGTTAACTCAAGTGCCCTAATCTGGAAAGACTTTTTCGGGTTGTAACGTAGGTTAGGATTGGGGATTAAGGGAGAAAAAGGCTTGTTTTGGCCCAGGAAATATATGAGGATGGTTTGGCATTGGCGATCATTGCAAATTCACCACCAGTCTTCAGTCTTCTGAAGTAGCCTTTAAGAAGCGTCATCGTTGTATGAGGATGGAATGGATTTCTACTGACACGGTCATTGCTCGATGACAGTATAAACTCCAGCTGAGTACATTTTGCCTAGGGACTCCTTTGGAGAATTTTCTTTTGCAACTAGATCCCATTAGGGATTTACAAGGGAGATAACATGCAGACATTTTTTTATTGAGTCTACGAAATGTACATGTAAAGTCCCGAAGCATTGAAAACGAACAATGATCTGAATGGGCATCGGCCTTGCTTTTGATTGGCACTTTGCTTTTTATGCCCAAGATTTTTTTTTAAAGAAAGGATTTTCAAAGATTATGTCAATTTAGCACACTTGAAGATCCAAGGAAACTATGTAGGTCCAGTTCCTTAGAGTCCTTCCTCCTTGGGGTAACGCCATCTTCGTCTCGAGAATGAACAATGATCACCAACGGGGTTTTAAGAAACGAATATACAGGCTCAATTTGGCTGTGCAAGGGATGAAAATGTGTAGGATAGAGAAACAAATGTTTTTCATCTTCCTAAGCCACTTGAATCATCGTATGAGCTTAAATGCAAAGAAACACTTAAAGATCGATGTTAATCCGAGTAAGAAAATTTCTAACCATTTACCTCATGCTATTGCTGGGACTAGCACCATTTGGCCCCGATGTGGGATGGTTCTTGACAGGAATAAAGAAATGAAACCGCCATTCAAGGGGTTGTCAATGGTCACCTGTGGTGTTTAGGGAAGAGAAATGAATGCCTCTCGTCCTTTCAATCCATGTAATCACTGCGAATAATCCCTATGTCCGTAGGCCAAGTTTTTACTCTCAGTTTCTCTCTGCTTGCCTCTCGGGTGTGTATAGGGGTTTTGGTAAGATTCATTTGTCCTCTTTGAGAAGGTATCCTCTTAAAAGAATTATACACCCATTTTGAGAAACCTCATTTCATTTTCTCCAAAACTCAGTCCCCATTGAGGACTTTTGAAATGCAGAATGCATGTGTCAACCATGTTCAGATGAGCTTCTGCCCTCTTTTAGACATGCATATTGGTGAAAAGAATGCTAAGTATTTTGCTCTAAAATTGGGGAGGACAGATCACTTACCTGTGAAAGTTTGGCAGGCGTTCTACCTTACCATGGTCATATCCCTAAGGAAACCAAGGAGACGTCGAGGACCAGGATCAGGATAATACCTTTCCGACTCTGGTTACAGTTCCTTGAATCATCGCTGGTTTCCTGTCGGAGAAATGGATTCACCTGAGGAAAGTGCCATATAGGGGATATCATTGGAATGAATACATTTCACCTGTTCCAGTAAATCCGCATCAGTGGGACCCTCAATAGCGACTTCGGTGGCTTGTTGATTCGGGAGTTTTCCCTGAACCTGGGATCACATGAAACAAATGTGTGTATGCATGAATGCATGAAATGCATGTAATAGTCCTAAAGTGACTCAGATTATCCAAAAGGTAGCAAAATTGGCTCCTGCTTTCATTTCAAGGATGATACTGCTTGACTGCATCCGCATTTACAGGATATCCTAACTCTTTCCCATCCATGTTTACAATACTCAAGGCTCCCCTAGGAAGGACCTTTTTGACAACATAAGGACCCTCATAATTTGGGGTGAACTTGCCCCCGGGATGAGAAATATTTGGAAGTATTTTCTTCACTACTAGATCTTTTACTTCAAAATTCCTGGGCCTGACTTTTCGATTGAACGCTTTGACAACTCTTCTCTAGTAGCTCTGACCGTGACATATTGCCCTCAGACACTTTTCATCGATCAGGTTCAAATGCTCATATCTCTGCTGCGCCCACTCAGCTTCGGAGAGTTTGACTTGGGACAAGATCCTCAGAGAGGGGATTTCGACTTCCACGGTAGAACTGCCTCTATACCGTAAACTAGGGAATATGGGGTTGCCCCAGTCGAGGTCCGTATCGAAGTCCGATATGCCATCAATGCGTACGACAGTCTCTCATGCTAGTCTCTGTAATTCTCTGCGTTTTCGCCAGGATTTTCTTGATGTTCTTGTTTGCCGCCTCTACAGCTCCATTCATTTGTGGGCGGTAGGGAGACGAATTAAGATGTCGAATGTTGAAAGCTTGTAGCAGACCATCGACTATCTTATTATTCAAATTGGAGCCATTGTCTGTGATTATCGCTTGAGGGGCCCCATATCGGGAGATGATATCCCTTCTGATGAACCTGGCCACATTCTTTGCTGTGACATTCGCATATGAGTTCGCTTCGATCCACTCGTAAAATAGTCGATCGCTACCAAGATGAAGCGGTGCCCATTGGAAGCGCTAGGGTGAATGGGGCCGATCATGTCTATCCCCCACATGGCGAATGGCCAAGCCTCCGACATTTGGTGGAGCTCATTCGGGGGTGTGTTGATTCTATCGCCGTATACCTGGCACTGATGACAGGACCTTACATGTTGGTTGCAGTCCGCCTCCATGGTCATCCAATAATAACCAAGCCGCATGATTTTCTTTGCGAGGAGGTGGCCGTTCATATGAGGACCGCATATCCCTTCATGGATCTCCTTCATGAGCATGTTTGCTTCTTTAGCATCTACACATCTCAATAGGACTGAATCGAAGGACCTTTTATAGAGAGTTTGCCCGCTCAGGAAGAATTTGGTAGCCATCTTCGCTATGTACTTCCTATCCCCGATCTGACTCCCTAGAGGGAATTCTCCTTTCGAAAGATAATTCTTAATGTCGTGATACCAGGGCTCGCCATCGAATTCGCCTTCCACCACCATGCAGTAGGCTGGCTGATCCATGACATTGATTTTTAAAGGCTTGATGTCGAGCCCGTCCTCCACTTGCAACAACGAAGATAGAGTGGCTAACGCGTCTGCAAAGTGATTCTGGGTCCTTGGCAGATATTCGAACGAAATTTCGTCGAAATTATCGGTTAACTCCTCTAGGAACTCATGATAGGGGATGAGCTTAGAATCCCTTGTTCTCCATTCTCCTGAGTCTGGAGAATAATCAGCATGGAGTCCCATAAACCTGTAACCTTCGCACCTTCATGGTGATGGCTAACTGCAGGCCTAGAATACAGGCTTCATATTCTGATATATTATTGGTGCATGGAAATACCAACTTCGCGGAAACCGGATAATGTAGGCCGTCCGGGGATATCAGTACTGCCCCAGTTCCAGATCCGACCAAATTAACGGCACCATCAAAATACATGGTCCACTTATCATCAGATAATGCGAGGATTCGATCCTCGGCCTCCTCCTCATCAGGGATTGCAAACCCCTGTGAATTTTCTGCCAACATGTCGGCTATGGCCCGCCCCTTGACTGACTTCTGAGGTGAACTCCTTATGTCAAATTCTGATAACAGTACTTGCCACTTAGCTAGCTTTCCCAATAAGGCGGGTTTCTCAACCAAGTACTTAATTGGGTCGCATTCTGTTACCAGCTAGATATGGTGGTGGAGGGTGTACTGTCTCAACCTGTGGAGTACCCAGATCAGTGCGACGCACGTCCTTTCAACCATCGGGTAATTAGCCTCTGACTGCGTGAACTTCTTGCTCAGGTAATAAACTGCTCGCTCTTTCCTATCCTCCGGTTTCGTCTGGGCGAGTAGAGCTCCTAATGATTCATGATAGATCGTCAAGTACAGAGTCAGGGAATTCTCGGGTTGGTGGTACCAATACTGGAGGCAAGATCAGATACTCCTTGATCTTCTCAAATGCCTGATGGCATTCTGAATCCCAGATGACTTTGGCGCCCTTCTTGAGGAGCTTGAAGAACAGTTTTGCCACATCAGAAAGCTGGGATATAAATCTGGCAATGTAGTTTAATCGCCCCAGCAGGCTTCTCACTTCCCTTACTGAGGTTGGGGTACTGATGTCCCGTATGGCTTTAATCTTAGCAGGATCGACTTCAATGCCCTGCTACTAACCACGAACCCTAGAAGCCTTCCAGACCTTGCCCCAAATACACATTTGCTAGGGTTCAACCTCAACTTATACTTTCGCAAGCACTCGAACAACTTCCTTAGCACTAGAACATGGTCTTCTCCTGGTCTGGATTTGGCGATCATATCATCTACGTACACTTCGATTTCCTTATGCATCATGTCATGGAAAAGAGCGACCATGGCTCTTTGGTACGTTGCCCCAGCATTCTTCAAGCCGAAAGGTATAACCTTATAACAAAAGGTGCCCCATGCGTTATGAATGAGGTCTTCGCCTTGTCTTCCCCCTTCATCAGGATCTGATTATAGCCAAAAAATCCATCCATGAAGGAAAATCATTCGAACCCGGCTGTACTATCGACCAACACATCTATGTGCGGCAAAGGAAAATCATCCTTTGGGCTGGCTTTGTTCAAGTCTCAGTAATCGACGCAGATTCGGACTGTGCCATCTTTCTTCATCACTAGCACGATGTTGGCGATCCAATCGGCATAGGGGATCGCTTTTATGAACCTCACCTTGAGGAGCTTCATCACTTCCTCCTCAATTTTCTTGGAAAGTTCGGGCTTCATTCGCTGAGCCTCTGTTTTTTTGGCGGATGTTAGGGTCAGTGGGCAGTACGTGTTCCACAATATTGGGGTCGAGGCCGGGCATGTCTGCATACGACCAAGCAAAGACATCTTGGTATTCCCTGAGAAGTTCAGTCATTCGGGCAGCTTCAGAGGGTGACAAGGACTCCCCAATCTTCACTTCTCTGACATTCTGTGAGTCGCCCAGGTTCACTACCACTGCCTCTTCTGCTGTTAGGGGTTTAAACTCTTTGTACCGACTCCAATCTCTCTGAATATCCACGAAGTCCCTATCCTCTTCATCAATACTGCATGAGTAGTCTCCTTGATGGTCCGAGTCACATAGTAACCTATTGTGCATGCTTGGAATGATATACCTGAAATGTCATGAGAATGGTTAGTCCATTTTGACAAGTAATCGTGATGCATGATTTTCGAAAATCCTTTTAAACAAAAGAGGGCACAAAAGGAGAGCTAGTCCTCACATCCTCAGACATCGTTGCTTTCTGAGTTCATTTGACAAACTAGGAAGAGTGCGGGAATCTAGGCCTCATGTCACGCCCCGAACCCTACGGGCCCGCAACATCCCTCTGCTCATACGACGAATTCAGCGCGCGCCTGGCCTACGATTAGCGACGGCCCAGGATGCACATCGCGGCAGACGACGCTATGGTCTAATGTCAACCTGAAACCTGCAGAAGCGTGCCTTCCATCCATACACACATACACATGATAATGGGATTGCACGTAGAAGAAGGAATACACATACAAAACAACATTTCATACATATAAACAAGCGTTAGGTAGAGACCCCCAAAAATGAAGCATACACTATGGTCTAAAAACCCTACGCTCTGACGACCTAGACTCGACGCCAAGTGCGGTCACTCCTGCGGCTCCTCCTCTGGGTCGTAGTCTGCCCAAGGGTCGTCCTCCTCCTCTGGGTCTGTCTCCATATCCTCGCCCTCCTCGTGGCCATCGACCTCCATGCGGCCTGGGGACGGCAGCTCTGCCAACGGGTCAGGGTCCACCACCTCTCCACCATATGCAGCGGAGTGAAGGAGTCCAGGGTCATCCTCCATAGGTACAGGGGCATCGTGAAGGGGTCCCTCAAAACCAAACACACCCTCTCTCATCCATGCCTCGAATCTATGGGGTACAAAATGTGGGTCACCCTGAACTACCCAGATGGTAGTCAGTCGTCGCTCCCAGAGGACAGCGTCCTCATCCACGTGCTGGGTGATCTCGGTCTCAATCTGCACGGGCAGTCCAAAAAGCATAGGGAGCTCGGCCATCACTGGCGTCTGGGATCTGTAAACAAGGCAACCACCGCCAGTGAGTCGGAGACTCAGCAAGCTCACCACTAATCCTAGCGTAGGATAAGGTATACAAGTGGGGTCGGTCCTATCCAATGGACTAGGGTTTCTGGTCATCTAGTTCGGGTACTCTCACTCGTTAATGGAACCAAACTCCAGAGCAGGAACAGCCAGACTACGCATATATATAGATATATACACATCATGCATATCATAAAATGTAAGCGGGCACTCGACAGACAACAGCAGCACACAAAATGCAAACCGAATGCATGATTCAGTCTGTCTCAAATGGATCTTGCCCACTTATCCCTCCAATTCCCATCAGGGCTCATCCCACTGTGCCATTCGGCATTTCCTCAACTGTGTATGGTACGCCTTACGTTGGCCATGCTTATCCCTCCATTTCCCCGCGTAAACGACGCCTCAGGGCTCATCCCACATGTCACACCTCCAGGTGACTCATGCCATGCTCGTGGTATATGATGCTCAAACAAATTCACAGTGCATCAATCGAAGGGCAGGCAATCTCAGAGATCTCACAAGCAAGGAGGTATACAATTCGACAATTGGTCTAACAACCCATATCCATCGGAGTGTACCACATGCCAACCCTGTGCCCAACATGCAAGTTTCACAATCAACTGGGTATCCATCAGAGTGTACCACATGCCACCTTGCAACCTTGTACCCAACTCGCAATTCCACAATCAGCTGCATTCACCTCGGGTACCCCACGTAATTATGGCCCTATAGCTCTCATTCTTAAAACTGGCCCATCAAGATAAGTTAAGCCATCAAGGTAGGTCAGGCCCATTAGGGTAAGTTAGGCCCATTAGGGTAAGTTAGGGCCCACTAAGGTAGGTTAGGCCCACTAAGGTAGGTTAGGCCCATTAAGATAAATTAGGTCCATTAGCTTCCGTTGGGCCCATTACTATTCGCAAGCCCATAGTTTAGTTACAAGTAATTAACTATTAAGGCCCTATAAATTTCGGGTAGGGCCCAAGCCCATATTTTAAAGTAAGCTTAAGAGGCCTTATAGCATATTCGGGCCCAATTCAAGTCCCTAGGCCCATGTACACCATTGGGCCCTAATCATATGTTCAAGACCTTAGTTAAGGCCCAATTTCATTGAATTTTCGTCCAAATGAGGCCCATTATAAAGACTCAAGCCCATAAGTTCTATTTTTATTCAATTAGGCCCAATTAGTCCCTTAAGCCCATTTGCATTGTATGGCCCAACCTTTCTCACACTCAAACCCACCAAAGCAGCCCATAACTAACATTTCATGGCCCAATTCAATTTCTCCTTGCCTCACACGTTCGGCCCATCAAGGTAGCCCACAAGAGTCTAGTATTCACTTAGCATAATCCCTCATTAATCATCATGGAATCACACATATACCCTTAAGCTAATCAACCACACTTGCATAGACTATTCCTAAGCTAAGATTAGGAGTGTGGCTTACCGGAGGGTGGCTGGTGGAGGCGGTGCGGCGGTGAAGAGGAGCGGACGGCGGCGATGGGGCGGCGGCCGCGAGCTAACCGAAAGAGAGAGAGAGAGAGAGATGGTGAGGTTCTGTTCAGTTCCACGAGGTCTCAAGGCCACGGAATAAAGGAAACAAGAGGTGAGGGGACTTACCAAGACACGTGGGGACGTGGGTGGTGGACGGTGGCTGGACGATGGAACGACGGCGACGGCGACGTGGGCGGACGGCGGGCTAGACGAAGCCGAGAGAGAGATGAGGTCTGGTCGGACTCGGGATGGGTCTTCAAGATCACAAAATGAAGAGAAGAGGGGCCATGGAAGCTTACCAAAGGAAGATGGGACAATGACGGTGGCGGTGGAGCTTGGACGGCGGCGGACGGTGGCGTCGGACGGCCGAGCGAAAGGGAACACCGAGAGAGAGAGAGAGTTCACGAGAGGGAGAGGAAGATGATGGAGGAGAGTGGCCGCCGAATTTGAGAGGGAGGAGAGAGAAATGAGAGATTATAAGGGTTTATAAAATGAGTAAGTGGGATTAGGTTTATGACATGATGTGTACTTTGATTTGAATGACTTGATTGATGGGTTTGCCTTGGAACTTGTGCCATTGACTTGATTGATGTGATTGATGGATTGATGTGACACTTGATTGATGCGACAATTTGATTTGACTCGCCTCGGTTTGCGTGCCAAATGCACCGATCGGGTCTCGAGCGCGATCGAAATTCGGACAGGAATTGGTCTCTATCTACTGTCTTCGCTCTCAAAAATCCTAATTTATCTGATTCTAAGGATTGAGCATTTACCGGGGGCATTTCGGTAATTTTCCATTCACGTCTTGCTTCTCGACGTGCACCAGTTGTCTACCCTTCAGGCGACGTTTCTGAAACTGAATCCATTTCTTCATTGTGTTTATCTTACAAATCCGATTGTCCAATGTCGGATTTCATATTGGGGTCAATTTCATTAAATACCGACTCTGTCTCCGTCTCAGACCAACGGGCGGCTGATTGGGAAATTTTCCAGATAGCCTTTCCCCTTCGGTTAGTCATCTCAGGGTAGCTAATCCTGAGTGATCGTCGATCAGAGCGTACTAATGAAACTTTTCCATTTATTTAGAATCTCCGACAATTGGGTCGAATTTTCAGACTGTCACATTATGGGCCTCGACTGTGAAAGTGGTTCGCGCGTCAAGATTTGGGCCTAAGTACATTAATTATCTAATAAATGGGACAGGGTACTGGTCTGAGACCCCCGTGATGGAGTGCGCACGAGACACGTGTATATGATTCAGGGATACACATTACGTATGAAGTGTTATGACTTATTGTCAATTTGACATGCCATGCTAGATTATGCTCACTGATTGTCTGTCCGAAATCATGTGGCCTGTGTACTGTGATGTATGATATGCCCTGGTACCAACTGATCATGAGTATGGGGTGCATTGTTGCATGGAGCGATAAAGGGAGGTCGGCCCTGAGGCGTGTTACGAGGGGAAGCTGGAGAGATAAACGTGTCAACCTGAGGCGAATCACACACGGGTTGGGACACCGGCCTGATGCGTATGAGACGCGGGCCGGACTTGTCTGGGTCGCATGTGACTTGTTATTGTGTGTATAGTGTTGTATGTTTTACTTGAGTCATTATATTGCTGGATCGCTTACTCCTACATGTGAACTATCACCCCACTGTTTTTGTGATTACTAGTAGACCGACCCCTTTTTGCCTTGTGAGCCGTTGTCTGCCATTAGAGAGAGAGGACCCCATAAGAGGCAATTAGAAAACCCTAGATTCTTAGTTAGGGCCGAACCCACTAGTATACTTTATTCTATGCTAGGATTAGGGGTGAGCTTGTTGAGTCCTCGACTCATTAGCGTTGATTGCCAATTTCTTTTTAGATCCCCAACCGCTGTGATGGCTACGCCCCCTGCACTTTTTGGGATCCCGACGGAGGTAGTAACCGAGATCAGTCACCACGTCGAGGAGGATGGCACCATTTGGATTAGACACTTGACCACAATATGGGTAGACCAAGGCACCCCTCTTTTGGTTCCCATAGGTACGAAGCATGGATGGTTGAGAGAGACCACCATTTTGAGGGACCATGCGAGCCTCAACGTCCCTGTACCCGAGGAGGACGATCCTACACTGCTCCGTCTCGCTGCTTTTGGAGGTGATGTCATCGACCCGGAGCCGAGCCAGCAGTTGCCGTCCCTAGGTCGCATGGAGATCGATGGCCACGAGGAGGGAGAGGCCATGAACACTGAGCCCTCTTCTCCTGAACCCAAGGAGGAGCATAACCCCTGGGCAAATTACGACCCCGAGGAGGAGCCGCAAGAGTGACTCCGCCAGGAGCCCCAGGTCTAGGTTGTGTGTGTCAGGTCGAGTGTAGGACTTTTGGATCGTAGCATGTATTTTCTTTTGGGGTCTGTACCTAACGCTGGTGCCGTTTTATATATTGATGTTTATTGTGTCTATCTCTTTATTCCTTACCCCATTACCGAATTCATGAATGTATAGGATTTGGGCATTAACTTCCGCAGGTGGTTCGTTTGGCCGAGGCGTCGTCTGGTCGCGATGGGTTTCCTGGGCCGTCGCATGTCGTGGACCAGTCGAGCGTTGTGAGCGATACAAGGAGAGTGACGGGAGGTCGCGAGCCCGTAGGGTTCAGGCGTGACAACTCTGTTCCCAAAACGCCCTGCAGACTCTTCCAAAATGTCGCGGTGAAGCGAGGGTCACGGTCTGAAGTAACAGACACAGGCACTCCATGCAATCGTACAGTCTGCCTTACGTACAACTCGGCTAACTTTCCAAGGTGAAGTCCTTTCACACTGCAATGAAGTGGGCGGATTTCGTTAACCTGTCGACTATCACCCAAATTGAGTTATTCCCTCTCTGACTCCTCGGCAACCCTGTCACAAAGTCCATAATGACATGTTCCCATTTCCACTCTGGGATCTCCAATGGTTGCAGTAGTCCTCCAGGCTTGTAATGCTGCGCCTTCACTTGTTGGCACGTCAAGCACTTGGCCACATGCTTGGCCACATTCACCTTCATTCCATTCCACCAGTAGTGCTAATGTAAATTCTGGTATATCTTCGTACTTCCAGGGTGAATGCTATAATTGCTCCTGTGAGTTTCAGACAAAATCCTCTCTTTCAGCTCCTCATCATTTGATACGCAAAGACTTCCTTTGAACTTCAATACTCCATCTTCGGTTACTTGAAACTCAGGCTTCCTCTTTTCCACATCTGCAGACACAATTTTCTAGATATCAGGGTCCGTAGGCTGAACTCCTTAATTCTCAGCTGAATTTTTGGTTCGACTCACAGAGTAGCCATCAGGCTAGAGAGGTTTCCTACCTCGATCTTAAATTCGTAATCCCTTATTCCTTCTAACAGGTCCATTCCTTAACCATCAAATGCGCGATGCTCGACTTTCGGCTCAGAGCATTCGCTACCTTGTTCGCCTATCCAGGATGGCATAGTATGTCGCAATCGTAGTCCTTCAGTAACTCCATCCAACGACGCTGTCTCATATCCAATTCCTTTTGTGAGAACAGGTACTTTAGACTTGATGATCCGTATAAATTTGAAATTTCTCGCCCACCAAATAGTGTCTCCATATCTTCAGTGCGAACACTATCGCAGCTAACTCCAGGTCGTGCGTCGGGTAATTCATTTCATGTGGTCTCAGCTGTCGAGATGCATAAGCTACCACCCGTCCATGTTGCATCAAGACACATCCTAATCCTCTCAGTGACGCATCACTATAAATCGCAAATCCTCCAAGTCCTGATGGATTGTCATACTGGCACTATAGTCAATCTCTCCTTCAGCTCCTAAAACTCTCCTCCGCACTTCGCGGTCCATTCAAAACTTCGACTCCTCTTCAACAAACGAGTCAATGGGGCGGCTATTACGGAGAACCTTTCCACGAAGCGTTTATAATATCCGCCAGTCCAGAAAACTTCGCACTCTGTCACGGTCGTAAGCCTCGGCCACTTCTCTACAGCTTCGATCTCGCTGAGTCCACTGATATTCCTTCACCAGACACTAAATGTCCGAGGAATGCCACTTTACTCAGGCAGAACTCGCACTTACTAAACTTGGTGTACAACAAGTGTCCTCTTAGGGTCTGTAGAACAATCTCCAAATGTTGCTCGTAGTCTTCAAGATTCTTGAGTACACCAAAATATCGTCAATGAAGACTATCACGAACTGGTCCAAGAATTCTTAAAACACCCGATCATCATATCCATTAATGCGACTGGGGCATTTGTCAATCCAACGGCATGACTGTGTGAACTCGTAGTGTCCATATCTCATCCTAAAAGCCGTCTTTGGGATGTCCTCCTTCTTGATCCTTGTTGGTGATAGCCCGTCCTCAGGTCTATCTTGGAAAATACGGATGCTCCTTGAAGCTGGGTCGAATATAGATCATCAATCCTTGGCAACGCGGTACTTATTTTAGTTGTCACTTGATTAAGCTACATATAATCTAATACATAGCCTTAATGACCCGTCCTTCTTCTTGACAAACAGCACCGGAGCTCCCCATGGCGAAGCACTGGGGCGGATAAATCCCTTATCCAGTAGCTCATGTATTTGCACCTTCAACTCCTTTAGTTCCAACAATAACATCCTATATGGTGCTTTCGAGATCGACTCTGTTCAGGTGCCAACTCTATTACGAATTCTACTCACGCTCTGGTGGTAAGCCAAGCACTCCTAAGGGAAAACGTCCGGGAACTCTCTCACTACAGGTACTTCCTCCAACCTTATCTCTTGAACAGATGAGTCCGTCACTGATGCCAGAAATCCTTGACAACCTTGATCCATTAACTTAGCCGCTTCCAATGACGAAATCCGAGGATCGAGGTTCCTCCTCAGTTTCCCATAAATTCGTACCAGGGCGGCCCACTGGATTAAGTTGAATCATACTCCTACTACAGTCAATGATAGTCCCATGTCTAACTAACCAATCCATACCAACGATCACGTCGAAATCAAACATGGGTAAGACAACCAAGTCAATTTCCTCCTCTCTATCACCCAAGGCTATCTTACACCCCTTACATCCTAACGTGATAATCACTCTATCCTTCAATGGGGTGGCTACATGCAAAATGACATCCAAAGTTTAACATCTAACCCAGACAGTTCAACAAATCGTTCAGACACGAAGGAATGCGATGCTCCAGAATCAAACAATGCATACGCAGTATGACCACAAAGAGAAATGGTACCTGTGATCCCCCTGGCGCGTTTGTCAGCCTCCTGCGCGCCACTGCGTAAACTCTTCCTTGAGCAGGTGGACGGTTCAGATTTCCTTGAGGGGTGGCCACAGTTGGGGTCGCTGCTACTAGAACTGCGGTCTCTGACCCTTCCTTGGGCAGTTCCTCCATTAATACCCCAACTGCCCACAGTCAAAGCATCCTCCTGTCTGCTTCGGTCAGGGGTTAGTCCCATGCCTCCTACCGCAGTCGCGACAATTTGGACCTGCTAATGATGATGGTTTTCCCAAAGTCCTCCTAGCTGGTGGGACGAACCTTCGACCATCTCGTATCAGTTTCTTGCTAAAGCTCCTGTGGTCCCTTCCTGGCACGAATCGCGATCCACATGCGGTGGCCTTCTTCAGTAAGTCCCGCTCGATCGCCAGGGCTCTCTCATACATCTCATGTAGTCCCTCAGCCCAGTGGCACTCAGG
>JAGVVM010000256.1:0-70000 GCA_019149425.1 Psidium friedrichsthalianum
GGTCGCCACCAACATTTCTGGAGAGTATGATGGAAAACCCCTCGAGCGGATTGAAAGAGATCGCTCGATTCTACGAAAAATCAGAGATTTGGGTTCGAGAACATAGTTACGCCAATATTGCTATTGATGGCCCTTTCGGTACATACTGAGTGACTGCCTAATCTAAGAAATTCATGCAGCCGCTTTGAGTATGGTAATTCCAAAAGAATGTGAAGGGATCATGCAGAACCCGGGGGGATTTTTTTTTTGTTTTTTTTCGTTTTTTTTTCATTTTTTTTTTTAGGTATCTAAACTCATCGACCAAAAGACAAAAAAATATAGTTGGTTCCCTATTACGCCTTTTCTTTGATGCCTTCAGTAAGAATTTTTTGCCAATCTAAGGAATTCATATCATTTTGGGAAGAAAAGAAGGAAATCACTACGGAAATCAAGTCAAAATGAGCTCAGAGAAAAGAGAAAGTCCATAGAGAATCACATCGAATCAAGTCAAAATGAGCCTAGAGGAGTCCTAGAAGCCTAGGGAAACACGCCAATTAGATTCAAGGGTGATTTAGAATGGTTCGGGTTAGGTTCGACCAGAAGGGCAAAATCGTCATTTTCAAAGGGTTCGGGAAATAAAAAACGTGAAAATATGTCAAATAGTTTAATGTAGTTTTTCCCTAATTTTCACATTTTTGAGAATTTTTTAAACTTTTCTGAATTTTTTAGAATTTTTTAGAATTTTTTTAAGACTTTCTAAGAATTTTCCCTATTTTTGGACATTTCTACATTTTTTGAATTTTTTTTTTTTCTAGAATTTTTTTGTGAATTTTGCGAATTTTTTTATTTTTTGTTATTTTCTTATTTTTATTTAATTTAAATTTTCCGAACTGGGTCGAGTTGACCCAGCCCATGAAGTGAGAATCCAACCCAAACCCACTCGGGTTTGATCCAATTCTAAAATGACACAGTTTTGGATCTTTTTATTGATTTTTCTAGTTTTCTAATTTTAATTTTTTTATATTTTCCGTGTTTTTTTTTATTTTGGTTATTGTTTATTTTTTATTTGTTATATGGACCGGGTCAAATCGACTCGGCCCATAACCAAACCCGGCCCAAAATCCGAATAGCCTAAACTTGAGGTAGAAAAACGACGTAGCTTCAATTTTTGATGATTTTCACATTTTATTCTAATTTTTGATCCTACAGGCAGTGTTGAGACACGTGGCTAATCATAGCTGTCCAATCAAGCTTTTTTTTATTTAACAAAAATGATTCTCAATTTCTGAAAAAAGATAATCAAATTTTCAAAAAAAAAAGAATGAACGGCTGAGACTTCGACAGTGGCCAACCTAGGACACACGATCGAAAAATAGTTTTTTTTTCTTTTTCGAAAATGGAATATTTTTAGAAAAAAATGTTTATTAAAAACTCTTCCGCTAATGTGGCTGAACATGGCTATCATGTGTCGCCATATCAGCGTTGACAGATCAATGACGTTGATCAAGTCAACCCTTATCGAGGAAGACAATGAAATCCTATAGCTAATCCGTCGAAAAGCACCACAAGATCACAAGAGGACTTACCTGGCCGTCGATGAAGCTCCGGCATGATCATAACAGCTGATAGAGCTCGTGGTATGTTTTCGAGTTTACGGTTGACTCGATGATAATATGCAAGTAAAACGTAAACGAAGCATAGAAATGGAATCATAAGATGTAAAAGACTCTTTTCAGGTGAACAACAGGTAAAATCACAAACAAACAGAGGTTACGCTTCAATGGGGTTACCTCTTTCAGTGACGTTTAGTGAGAATAGCCAATTGCAGCGAGTTTGCTGAGTGGAGACGAAGCCAATGGGGACGATAACGTCGCCCGGAATAACCTGGACCTTCGAAAATTTGAGCCTGAACCTCTCAGGCCGTCGAGCTTCAATGGCGAGAGAGAGAGAGGATTTTTCTAGGAAAGTTTCCTCTTGCTTCTCTCCCTCATGCTTTTTCTTAGTAATCCTAAATAAAAATCCCCTTTTCTTCAACTGAACTCTCTTCCCCTTTTATCCCCTCCCATTTCTTTTTTCTTTTTTCTAAATCTGTTGTAACAGATTTCTAGAGCGACCGAGCACACGAGGGGGGGGGGGGATCTGCTGTGGCGTCTTCACGTGCGCGCCGTCGCTTGGTCACGTGCTGTAGGGCATGCTGATAACGGCGCCACTCCGATCTCGTCTTGGCTGGTCCTCCGGCAATGCCCCCCTGGATTCCCATTTTCTAGCCAAGAATCCCCCTTTCTCTTTTGTGCCTTTCTCCTTCTCAGAAGCTCGTATCATCGTGAGAGATGAACGGTGTTGGTTTGTTGGGTTGGGCCGACCCGACCCAACAAACCATACATCACAAGAAAGGGCCTAAAATGGCCTACGAGCCAATTAGAAATTCCAAGTTCCAATCCCAAAATTTGCCAGCCCAAACTAATTCAAACCCAAGCATCATTGAAATTGTGAATAAGCCCAACTTTGCATAATTTGCCTAAAACGCAGTATAAGGCATAAAAGGGCAATGTCACAACTCAGAAAAAGTGGGAAAAACAAAAACAAAAACACTCAAATGCTATTTTCTAACCAATTTTGGGATTATGTTTGTTAAGAAACATGTAATCTCAAATTGATTTTTTTTTTTTCAAATTTAAGGGGACAAAAAGAAGAGAAAATTAAAAGAAAAATACTGACTATTTTTTCATATTTTTGTGGCTTCAAATGCTATTTTTTAATTAATTTTCAAGCATTTTTCTATTTTCTAAAAAAATTTAAAAGTGCAAAAAATATGACAAATTATTTTTTTATTCAAAAATGGTTGCCTAGGCCAAGGCTTTCAAAGTTGATTTTGTAATTGTTTTCATTTTTTCTTGATTTTCTATGAATTTTTGAAAATAAAATGTAGGAAAATACTGAAAAAAAGAAAATTTATTTTTTGGTCAAAATTGGTTCCCTAGGCTTGACCAGGGTCCCTAAAGTTGATTTTTTTCGATTTTATGAATTTTTATAGATTTTTTTAAAATTTTCCAAAAATAAAAATAGCCAAAAATCAAGTGTCAACAGCTACCCCTCTTTGAGGGGATCTCGTGAGAGGTCACTCTCAAAGATAAAATGACACTTGAGATCTAGCCAACTCTACTAAAGAAAACGAAGAGTCGTGACATCCCTCTCTAGTTCCTTCTATGAAAGCTTCAATCCATAGTTCCTTCTGCTCATTTTGATATGAGGGAGAGAGAGAGAGAAGGGAGAGTCAAGAGATTTACCTTAGGCTTACCTGTCCACCATGTGATTGTCGTTGACTGATTTGTCAATAATGGATTGGGAACCTAAGGATCCGTTAAAAGAAAACCTTATGGTGGTTGAATTTAGACCCATATGGTAGGTTACCCCATTGCAGATTCATAGTGAAAGGATTCTACTTACTAAAATTGATTGAGATTTAACCCATATGATAGGTCATCCCATGGTAGATTCTTAATAAAAGGATTCTACTGAGCGGTTTACCCGATATAGGGTTTACCGAAGAAAATGCCTGTAAGAAGGACTTTATGCCTCTAGGAAAGACTTTATGCCTGTAGAAAAGACTTAGTGCCTGTAAGAAGGACTTGGTGCCTGTAAGAAGAACTTGGTGCCTGTAAGAAGGACTTGGTGCCTGTAAGAAGGACTTGGTGCCTGCAGGGAGGACTTTGTGAACAGTTCACCCGATGTGGGATCTACCAAAAGAATGTCTGTAAGAAGGACTTTGTGCCTGTAAGAAGGACTTTTGGAAACGGCTCACCCAATGCAAGATCTACTGAATGAGTATCTTTAAGGACTTTGTGGATGATTATATAGAGGTCACCTTCTCTTTCGGCTGTCATCTTAGAGTCAGAGAAGATCCGAGTACTATAAAATCTCGAACCCAATTTATTTCACAAGAGGGGGGGTGCCATTCTAAGGTCTAAATTAAACCAAAAACTTGCAGACACTCAAACCCGAATTGTTATACTGATGAGTGAAGAGTTTAGAAGATTTTCGATATTTCGAATATTCCAAGTTTTCAAAATGAGTCATGCTCCTGCGGGTCATATAGACTTACTTTAATAAATGCGATGTGGTACAAGATAGTTACCCAAGACATCTTGCAACATACATGTATGATAAAATCCCTTGCGAGGATAATTTTGAATCAATAAATCTGAAATCACCAGATGAGTTTGATCAGTCATATCAACTGGAGTATACTTATTAGAGAGGACTTCTCACAATATCAATTTCTAAGAGATTTTGCTTCCTTACTGGAACGATTTCTAAAAACACTCAAACTATTACTTGAAAACTTATGTCAAGAATTTTGGGACTATTTGCAATGTATACATCTGATTGATCAGAGAAGGTTTTTTAAGGGACCGTAATGTAGGCTTGGTCAAAGGCTTATGCAATGAACAGACACTTTGAGGCTTACAAAAGAGTTAAATTCTAAAAGTATCTTCTTCAAGTTTGTAAGTCAAGAACCTTGAAGATCAGGTGAGACAAGATTGTACTTACTCCTTTAGGCAGCAGCTTTTTGTGTGAAATCTCGTATTGATTTAAAACGTCTCAATCAAGAGAGGCTTTTGGGATAGGTTGTAACATTAATTAAGGGTGGGCTCAGAAAGGCCATTTTCAGAATGAGGGATACGATAAGTTGGTGATTACCTTCGCATCATTACCAACTGTCATATCTGTTAGGGATAGATCTATATCTTTGAACCCCAAAATTCTTCTAGGCACTTATTTTCAGCTAAGCTCTAGATATTATTTGCTTTTACTACACGTTTGTTGATAGATTCCCCTTTTGACGCTTTACTCATATCATGAGTATCATGGCTTTTATTCCTATTAAGGGCTTTGGCCTTTCTTTTACCAGGCCCTTTACTTTCGTCAGCCCTATTACCTTTTGACATTTTCATTGTATTTCTCCTCAACTGGTTTCCAAGTATTACGGCTTTTCCTCAAAAACGGGTTTTGGATTTGCTTTTACCAGGTGTCTTGCTTTCATCAGTCCCAAAGATCTTTTCTAGACCAAACACGGGAGATTATTTCATTCATGACCTTACTTTTTGCTAATAGATCATGTGCATTGCCCCAGTGTAAGGAGATGATCACCAACTGGGTTTAGAAATAAAGATTTAAAAGCTTAAGTTGGCTCACCAAAGGATAAAGTGTGTAGGATGGAAAAATGAACTGCTCTCCCTCACTTTGATGTTTCAAACCTTTACGAGATGCCACATGCAGTTACCACAAAAAGGTTAATGCAAGTCGGCACAATAAAGTCTTACCTTGATTTTTTCTCTAAAAGAAGGAACCAATGAACCTCCAAATAGCCTTATTGTGGGGTGGCTCTTGACAGGGTTATTTTTTTAATTCTCTCTTTATAAGCTCAAATGAGATTTGCAAAAGATTATTATGTGTTTAGGATAGAGAAAGAAATATAACCTTCATCATCTCAACCTATGTAGTCACTGCAAATGATCCATACATTCATAGACAAAGGTTTTTATCTCACCCTTCCTTCACTCATTTCTCAAGTGTGTAGGGACGTGTTTGAGTGTGGTTTGCCTCTCAGATTTTGGGTTACTTCAGCTTGACAAGTCTAATCGCCTTCATTTGAAAATTCATTTTTATTTCATCAAAATTTAGTCCTCCTAGGGAATCATGATGCAGTACATTTCAGATTTTTCTGGGTAACCTCAAAGATTTTTGAACGGAAATGCAGATGGAGTCATTTCAAGAATTTTTGTTGATAATGCGATTTACTGATCATTATAATGCGGTGAATTAGAAAGTTTTAGAGTAAGGGATACTTACCCGCCTGCCATGGCTAGAGTTCTCTAGGGAAACAAAAATGGTTTAAGAGTTAGTGTATATTCTCGGGTTAAAAAATTGGAACGATACAACTTTTACCCTTGATTGTGAATTGAGTGCATCGATAGATAACCCGTCTCGTGAACTCCTTTTCTTCATAATCCTCCGGTCTGGATAAGGTCTCTTAAGTTGCTTTCTCTATCTAGGAATTTCTCTTAGACCTGCAATGCAAAGAAAGTGATGAAAGCGTATGCATGTGTACATGGAATGCATGTAATGGTCTTCAATGTGACTCAGACACCCGTGAGGTATAGGAACTGATTAAATCTTTATTTTATTCAAAGGTAGTATTTCTTGATAACATTTGTATTTAGAGGATTTTCCAATTCTTCTCCATCCATATTTATGAGAATTAAAGCACCACCATAAAATTTTCTGGACTATATACGAACCCTCATAATTCAGCGCAAACTTGCCCCCGGGATGGGGAATATTAGGGAGCGCCTTCTTCACAACTAAATTTTCGATTGTAAAGTTTCTGGGTCTCATTTTGCGGTTGAATGACTTAGCTACCATCTTTTGATATGTCTATCCATGACAGATAGCTTTCAGTTATTTTTTGTCGATCAAATTCAGCTACTCATGCCTCTGCCGAATCCACTCGGCCTCTGAGAGCTTGGCTTGAAATAGTATTCATAAAGAAGGGATTTTAACTTCTATAGAAAAGACAGTTTCCAAACCGTGTACTAGAGAATAGGGCGTTGCCCCTGTTGAGGTCCGAATTGAAGTTCAGTATGCCATCAACGCATATAGCAACCTTTCATGCCAATCTTGGAAGTTCTCTGTGGTTTTAGATAGGTTCTTCTTGATATTTTTATTTGCTGCCTCCACAGCTCCATTCATCTGCGGGCAGTAAGGGAAATAATTTAGGTGTTTGATCTTAAATTGATCTAAAAGTCATCAACTACCTTGTTGCTTAGATTGGAGCCATTATCTATAATGACGACTTGTGGTGTCTCATAGGCCACTGAAGGAGCCGGGCGAATCTCCTGTAGAACCTTTAAACTATCTAACAATGCGGACGGGTAGTATGTTGTTTCGCCAGTAATGCCTAGTAAAAGTATAGGGCTACCCCATTGTGTGCAAGTGAGACGTGCCTGAAGAGGCTTAGGTGGCCACCTCAAGCCGCCATGGATTGCGTTGTTCTAGGCTGTAGGATTTCTAAGAATTTCTTGCCATTCAACGAAGAACCGACAGTGACCTTCGATTGGTTATTGAATGAAAGATATTGAGTGGATGAGTGCTATTGCTGTTAATTTCATGGGAAATAGCTCACACTTGCATGGTGACTCTGATATTTTTTCATATGAGATGCGAACCACATGTAAAAGGAGTCCGGATGAGCGCTCGGAAGACGCCTTGCCCAGGAGCTTTGAAATGGTGAGAGAGATCGACAGCTTTCGGCTAGAATTAGATTGGAATAGTCATACCGCAAGCAAGACTTTCCTAGCAATTACAGACATTATTGGGTCAAAAGTAATCGGGAGAAATAAGGAATAAGATGAACTAAAAAATGCTAAGATGAATACCTCTACCATACTTTGGTTCCTTTATCTATTGACGAAGCTGAGAGAATCTTTCTTATGAGAAAGGGTAGTAAAGGAAACTTACTCCGAATTGCTTTTGAAGACAAGTAAAATACTCAAAAAGGCTGGTATCCAATAATTTAGCCAAAGCACTCGGGGTTCAAGCTCCTATAGGTAGGCTGCACGCAGGTGAGGATTGATAAAACTAAACCCCGCCCCACGGCACTGGTATTCCTCTAATGTTGTGCGAACTCTAGCCCTTCTATGATAAAAGTGATGGTGTTTGGGGTCCTAAAATGGGCTAAGGCCTGAATAAGAGCGACTTGACATTGCACTTGCATCAGATCACCAGCAAAAATCCCAACTCTTCTTGACAAACGCTTCGCCCGATTTGCTTCTTCATTGAGGCCATGCTCCACAAGTCAAGATCTTGTCTTTGGGGACGATGGATCACTTGCGATAATCTCTTTTTCCCATCGAGTCTAGAATCTCAAGAGTGCCCGATGATATTTTGAAAAATCAATTGGCATGGATTGACTTAAAAAAAAAATACAAAATGCAAATGTTATGAGTACATGCATTGAAGTCCTCGATTGCATAATTTCTACTTGGCAGTGAAGCTAATGTGTGTAGTTAAAGTCTCTTATTTGACTTAGAATATATTCAAATAAGAGGTCTAATTGATATTTCATTTCAAGAGAGATAAAGCAACCAAAAAGGGTCATTCAAGTGATTAAAGGTAATGCTGACATCACATTCCATTGATAAGAATGAAAATTGAAAGCATACTAGAGTCCCCAGTAAACACGTATGTCTAAGGGACATGGTTCGGGTAGGCGATTCTAATGAGAGGGCCCCTATACTCATGATATCTAAAAACTGGGAAGTAAAGCACAATGAAATGTGACACTAATCTTCTGCAAAAGAAACCCTCTAGGCTTGATCTTCAAGGCTCCGTCTCTGAAGTGTTTGTGATCTAGCATGTCCCCATCTCCACCTTATCGCTTCCCCACCAGTAGGTGGTACCTCAGTCATTTCCTTAATTTTGGGCTTTTTTCAAAGGTCATGAGTTTCGAGCGAGTTCTAATAGCGTAACGATGCCCCTTCTTCTCCCAGGTGCTGACATCGGTCTATTCTCTTTGGCGATGAGTCCCTTCTTTTAATTGGAGACACCTTTCCCTAAAACCTGGTAATTACGGATCTGCCTTTAAGTCTCATGGTAGGATTTTAGGAATTTGTCTGTATCTTGCTTCAGGTGGATATTGTATACGTGAAAATTGGTGTAATAATCGTCGGGGTCAGGCCTCAGCCATTCCTCCAATGAGCTCTCATCCGTTGCAGGAATCGGGTGAGGTGAAACTTACTATTGGGGGTAAGCCACACCACTTTCTTTTCATGACGGAGGGCTCCAAATGCGACGCAACGAAACGCGACATCGTTAATCTGTCCTAGACTCGGCATTAAGTTTAATTACTTGAATGAGAATGTGATTATATGCTGATGAAAAGAAATATGAACATGCGTATGTCATGTGAGCAATGAACGTATATGTATAGGGAAAGGACTAAATTTGAGAAAGGAATGACTTACTAACCATACTCGAAGAAAGATTTTATATTTGGTTTAGGTATTCCCAACCGTCCACGAACATGTGCATGAGACAAGTGAGGGTAAAAACTTTAAGATAAAAAATGTGGTATGGAACCTATGGCCAAGGCTTCCCATGATCCAATGAAGCAGATCCCCCCCAAGAGCACCCGCCCAGAGGATTAGAGATCGCCAATCAGGATAATGAGCGGGAACGGATACGAGACTCTCAAGTGCCATCAAACACGAGATCCTTTCGCACCCTTTCTTATCTAAGGTCATCCTAGAGGGTGGTTGCAGTCGGATTTGACCGCGAGTATGTGCAAAGTGTCATGATCGTTAGAAAATGCAATACATACACAGCAGTTTATATCAAATACCGCTTCTATAATCATATTCACAAACATACATTTCCCAAACTCCAACATGCAGAAAACAGAGTTAACAAACACTCCACCCCTTATTTCTTCATCTGCAAAAACATGTAACACGATGATTAGTGTATGTACCTCACATTCAGAGCGTATGCAAAAAATAAGTCATAAAAGCACTCAACTTTTTGATCGGTTCAAGTCCTCTAAGGTTTAAGAACTAGATCCCTAGCGGAGTCGCCAGTCTGTCGCAACCCACCCCTCGGAAGGGGAGGTTAATGGATTGCTAGGCCCGTTATTAAAATCGAGGCTTCGATCGAGCCCTCCCAGGCCCATACCAAATCGCAACGGATTCATCGGGATTAACCTTAGTGTGGTCGGGTGATATGTGCATCGGGTACGTGCAATTGGAGTTACCGCCATCATTTTTTGTAGGGTATGATTGGAAATCCTATCGAGTGATTGGAGAAATCGTTCAATTCTACGAAAATCAGATATTCGAGTTCGGGGACGTAGTTACACCAATATTACTGTTGATGCCCCTTTCAGTACCTACTTGATTGACTTCTTAATCTAGGGAATCATGCAGACGCTTTGGGTATGGTAAGTCCTAAAGGATCTAAAGGGATCATGCAGACGGGATTTTTTCTATCCTATTAATCACAGTCAACAAAATAAGTGTGCAGATCAAGGAATCCATATATAGAGAAATCACATCGAATCAAGTCAAAACGAGCTAGAGGAGTCCTAGAAGCTAGGAAAACACGCCAATTAGATTCATGGGTGATTTGGATTGGTTTATGTCGGGTCGACCAGAAGGGCAAAATCGTTATTTTTCAGGGTTCGAGAAATCAAAAATGTAAAAATGGATCAAACTAATTGAATGTGGTTTTTCCCTAATTTTCACAATTTTTAGAATTTTTCTGAATTTTTTTTAATTTTTTTAGAATTTTTTAAGACTTTCTAAGAATTTCCCTATTTTTTGGACATTTTCTACATTTTCTAAATTTTTTTTTATTTTTTATAGAATTTATTTATGATTATTTATTAATTTATGATTTTTTTATTTTTTATTTTTTATTTTTTATTTTTCGGATCGGGTCGGGTTGATCGGGCCCATAAATCGAGAATCCAACCCAAACCCACTCGAGTTTGACCCAATCTAAAACGACGCAGTTTTGGATCTTTTTTATTGGTTTTTCTAATTTTCTAATTTTATTTTTATTATTTTCTGAGTTTTTATATTTTTGTTATTTTTATTTTTTAATTTTTTATACAAACCGAGTTAGATCGATCGGACCCACTAACCAAACTCGGCCCAAAATTCGAATAGCCTAAACCTGAGGCTAAAATGACGTAGTTTCAATTTTTTGAGATTGTCCACATTTTATTCTAATTTCTGATCCTCAGACGGTGTTGAGACACGTGGCTAATCCACGGCCGTCCGATCAAGCTTTTTTTTATTTAACAAAATGAATTCTCAATTTCCAAAAAAGATAATCCAATTTTCAGAAAAAAAAAAAGAATGAACGGTTGAGACTTTGACACGTGGCCAAACTTGGGCCACACAATCGAAAAATAGTTTTTTTTCTTTTTCAAAATATTTTTCGGAAAAATGTTTATTGAAAACTCCTCCGCTTACATGGCTATCACATGTCACCATGTCAGCGTTGACTCGGTCAATGACGATTGACCAAGTCAACCCTCACCGGGAAGACAATGAAAGTGCCGTCAGAGGCACTGTTTCAGCCAGCAACCTCGCCAGAAAAACCATGACAGACACCAAAACTTCGCCTCGGACGCTAATCTACCTAAACCTACTCTGCACTTCCTAGTTCCACAATGTGCAAGAGATTCACACGAAACAGTTCCAGAACTAGCCTCTCTATCTTCAACCGCGAGCTATTCTCCGGCGAAGTCATGTCCTAGCCATTTTCTACGCTACGGTGCTAGCCTAATCCAATCGAAAGCACCACATAGATCACAAGAGGACTTATCTGGCCGTCGACGAAGCGCCGGCATGATCAGAACAGCTGATAGAGCTCGTGGTATGTTTCGGGTTTAGGGTTGACTCGGTGATTTATGTAAGGAAAACATAAACGAAGCAAAGAAATAGAATCAGAAGACGTACAAAACTCTTTTCGGGCAAACAACAGGTAAATCACAAACAAATAAAGGTTACGCCATGAGAGATGAGCTTTACAGACGTACAAGACTCTTTTAGGATTACTGTTTTAGTGACTTCCAGTGAGAATGGCTGATTGCAGCGATTTGCCGAGTGGAGACGAAGCCAACGGGACGATAACGTTGCCGGCATGACCTGCACCTTCGAAAATCCGAGCTTGAACCTCTTGGGCTGTCAAGCTTCAATGGCGAGAGAGAATTTTTTAGGAAAAGTTTCCTCTTGCTTCTCTCACTCGTGCTTTTTCTTAGTAATCCTAAATGAAAATCCCCTTTTCTTCAACTGAACTCTCTACCCTTTTTTATCCCCTCCCATTTCTGTTTTCTTTTTCTGAATCTGTTATATCAGATTTCTTGAGCGACCGAGCGCGCGAAAAGGGGGGGGGGGATCTACTGTGGCATCTTCACGTGCGCATCGTCACTTGGTCACATGCTGTAGGCCATGCCGGTGACGCGCAACTCCGATCTCATCTCGGCTGGTCCTCCGGCGGTGCCCCCCTAGATTCCCATTTCCAGCCAAGAATCCCCCTTTCTCTTTTGTGCCTTTCTCCTTCTCAGACACGCACATCATAGTGAAAGATGAACATGTTGGTTTTTTGGGTCAAGCCGACCCGACCCAACAAACCATACCGCACGAGAAAGGGTCCAAAATGGCCCGCGAGCCGATCAGAAGTTCCAAGTTCCAATCCCAAAATCCGTCGACCCAAAACAATTCAAACTCAAGCATCATTGAAATTGTGAATAAGCCCAACTTTGCTTTATTTGCCTAAAACGCAGTATGAGGCATTAAAGGACAGTGTCACAACTCGAAAAAAGTGGGAAAAAACAAAAAAAAAACACTCAAATGCTATTTTTTTAACCACTTTTGGGATTATGTTTGTTAAGAAACATGTAATCTCATATTTAATTTCTTTCAAATTTAAGAGGCCAAAATGAAGAGAAAATTAAAAGAAAAATACTGACTATTTTTTCATATTTTTATGCCTCAAATGCTATTTTTTATTAATTTTCAAGCATTTTTTATTTTCTAAAAAATATTTAAAAAAATGAAAAAAAAATATGAAAAATTATTTTTTATTCAAAAATGGTTGCTTAGGCTGGCCAAGACTTGTAAAGTTGATTTTCAATTTTCTCATTTTTTCTTGATTTTTTATAAATTTTTGAAAATAAAATGTAGGAAAATACTGAAAAAAAGAAAATTTAATTTTTGGTCAAAATTGGTTCTCTAGGCTTGGCCAAGGCCCCAAAGTTTATTTTTTTTATTTTATGAATTTTTATGGATTTTAAAAAAAAATTTAAAATAAAATTGGCCAAAAATCAAGTGTCAACAATACCAAGATGAGAAGAAAGAGTAACGCAATTGATGTTGCTAGTACTTGCAAAGTCTTACAAGAGATGATGAAATCTAGGCCAAGTCAACTAAGTGACTCTATCACCACCTCACAGGTCACATCAGAACCTAAAGACCCCTTTTCGTATCTACCATGATAAAGGTCCTACTTAGCGTGCCTGATTTAGAGGAGGATCTTTACCACAAAGCATAGGAATGTCCATGCACTAATGCCACATGGAGGGAGGGTTTCATTCAAACTCCAATTGAAATGAGAAATGGAATTCTCCGACGTCTTTAGTAGATGTTGGGAAATGTACTTGGGATTTTGTGTGATTTTCTATTTGGTTTTATGTTGCTTTTATGACTTATGTTATGATGTTATTTGGTTTTTAAAGATATTCATGTTAAGACTCTTTTATTTGTGTGGTGGCATGCGTACGATGGATGCCGTGTAATTTTTATATTTGGTTTGCTTTCACTCTACAATTTATGTTATCGGTTGTTATTGATTTTTTTTTTCTAGCTATCTATATTAATGTTCTTGTATTTGTGTGATGGCATAGGTACCGTGAAAAGGGGAGACAAAATAGTGTGTCTAATGAGGAGATAACATCAGTTGGACAATACTTGGATGACTTTGATATTGACATAATAATGATGTGGTTATGCATTGTCAGGACCCAAATGGATAAGGGAGCTTCTTTGTGGACATTTGGATAGAATATATGAAGCCTTCGGGTTTAAACCTATGTGATTTAATGAGAGCAAGATGTTGGTTGAAAAATAGTCGATATGTTAATGTAGATGAACAAGTTGTGATCTTCTTATCTTTGGTTTGGTCAGGGTAACTTATTAGAGTTATGTGAGAGATTCCAATGTTTGGGAGAAACAGTCAGTGAGTATTTCGCTATTGTGTTGAAAGCATTCATCAAACTGTCAAAAAGAATATCAAGACCACCTTCCTTTGATGTTGTTCCAAAGGAGATTCTTATGGATTGTAACCATAAACGCTCCTTCAAGGTATGATTTTCATAACGTTGTTATACCATCAAATACATGTAGTTGATAATCTTGTATATTAGTAGACTTTCATGAAATCGCAAGGGTACATAGATGCTATTGATGGTACCACATTAATGCTTTCGTCCCTGTGTCAAAGCAAATCCCATATAGAGGTAGGAAAGGGACTTCCACCCAGAATGTGTTGTGCGTTTGTTCATTTGATATGAAATTTACTTTCGGGTATGTTGGGTGGGAATGATCTACCAATGATTTTCAAGTTCTCTCAACAGCACTGGAGATTTTTCGACTGCAATTTCCTTGACCACCACCTAGTATTTGCTTTATCCATAATCTCATAATTTTCTTTGTGATTATATTACATTTGCATATCATAACAAAAGTGTATATATATATATATATATGTATATAACTTCTTGTAGGCAAATACTATGCGGTAGATTCTGGTTATGCAGCACTTCCAGGATTTTTTAACTCCATTTAGAGGTGAATGGTATCATCTGAACAATTATAGGTGTAGAGGAAGATGACCTAGAACGGCAAGAGAAATATTCGACTATAGGCACTCTTCACTAAAAATATCATTAAGAGGTCATTTGGGGCATTAAACAATCGCTTTTCCATTTTGAGAAACATGCTCCATTTACCATTCTAAAGTAAGCATTTATTGTCATTACATATTGTGCTCTCTATAATTACATTTGTGAACAAGGTAGGATGGACAAAAACTTTTCCCAATATGGAAATCTGGAGTATCCGTGTGGACCTATACAAGAAGAGGTTGCAGATGATATATCGCATGAGGAGGCAACTGAGATAAAACATGCTTAGAAAAAATATTGCAAATCAAATGGCAAGGGATAAAAATATGCCTCAAATTCCTTGATTTCGTATTTTTGACTTTTGCAATCTTTTTTTTTTAAGTACTTTGCAACATTTATGTTTATCGTAACAAGCAAAAACATTAATGCTTTGGACATATAAGTACTGGTATCACATTTCTTGGCATTGGCAAATGCATTTTCTGAAGAAGCATTCTCCTTTTTCTTGATGACTAAATTGTATGCAGTTTTTACATCTATCTTGCTGGTGTCGACGCTTTGAACATACAAGTATTGGTATGCTTGTTTTAGTTATTAGTGAGGAACATGTAAATTTATGTATACTCTATTTGTTATGAGAAAGGTTTTTCTTCATATATTTCTTTTGTAGATCTGCTTATTTAAGCTTTATTTAAATGCTTTGAAGGCTTTATCAGAGTACTTCTACAGTTCCTTCCATGCTTTCGACTTGAGCATTTTACATTTTTGACATTCTCCCTTCTTTTTGGAGGGTCTTCTTTTCAGTTTGTGTTTGTTTGGCATACTTGTGTTTGATCAGATGGCATCAGCTTAATGTGGCCATAGTGCATCGTTTTGGTAATCGCCTTTTTAGGGTTCATTTGTCTGCTTCTTTGATCGTGATGTGTTTAGAGTTAGTACTTGCCTTTGGTATTTTTGATCCTGTAGAATAACAGGAAAATTATTTTATATGTTATATAGTATTTTATATGACGGATGCACCGCCTTACAATAATGATATGGCGTAACTATTTAAAGGATAGCGTGTTATGAATCTCATTTCTATTTAATTATGTGGGTATGCTTCTTGATTCGTTGGTGGGTCACATCATAAGTTACTCCAACTCTTTTGAATTATAATGCGGAAAGAAGAGTACTCTGGTGTAGCTCAATGGGAATTGAAATCGTCTCCAATGCACTTCAAAAGTTGGCAATTTGGCATGGCCTTCAAATGTTCTCACTCTCTCTCTCTCTCTCTCTCTCTTAAAGATAGAACACTGATGGACGAACATTATGCAGTGACAACATTAAAGTTATCTCTGCTTCACTCATTTAGGAAGACAATCGAACCTTAAATGGCTGCAGGTGAGGCGGCTCTATGCACAAATTTGGCAGACATCTTGTGATTCCTAGATTAAAAAAAATATTAACTTTCTTCTTTGCAACTCTTAGCTATTTTTCTTCGTTTTTCCTTTTGTTTGCTCCATAATCACTATTTGATTTAATTATTTTTCCTATTTTTTAGTCATCAAATGTGATCATGTAATTATTTAATTTAAATGACAAATTGGGAATGAAAATTTTGTATAATTACCAAACGCGTTTCTATTCTGAAAATAAAAATTTTATGCATTTAGCAAATATATTCTGATTTTCTAAAACCCATTTAGATAGCAGAATAAAAAAAGGGGGTCTACTTTTCAAAAATTACCGACCTGTCGTCATCTTCGCTCCTCCCCGGTCGTTAAACCCTGGACTCCATGAGTAGGGTTTTATATGTTTCGATAAGCTGCCAAGTTTCTTCCCTCGAGCAAGACACAGTCTCTCTCTCTCTCGCCACGCAATAGCCAAATGCGATGGTGAAGGCTTACCTGAGATACGAACCGGCGGCGACCTTCGGAGTGATCGCGTCTGTGGAGTCCAACATCGCGTACGACAGCTCCGGCAAGCACCTCCTCGCTCCGGCGCTCGAGAAGGTCGGGGTTTGGCACGTGCGACAGGGCGTCTGCACCAAATCCCTAGCCCCTTCAACCTCCTCTGCTGGACCCTCCCTCGCCGTCACCGCTATTGCCTCTTCTCCCTCGTCTCTGGTAACTCGTTGAAATTATTTTTCGCAGCGTTTGTTTTCTTTTCCTGCTTTCCTCGGAGCTGCTTTTCCGTTGGTAGGATATGGAAATGGATAATATATGGATAGTTCAACACGGTTCGGTGACGTTAATGTAGGAGGTCGGGAAATATACGAGACTGCGAGTGTTTGTAGCTTTAGTTAGCTTTTTAGCTTCTTCATTTGAAGAAATTCAAGCTGTAACTCAGTCCTATTTACTTCGGAGCTCCCCTGCGTCAGGAACATGGATGATTAACTTTGCCAATCTGTTTTATGAGATAGTTAGTTAGCGCAGGAAGAAAGCTTGGAAACGAATGATTTATACTGGTTAGATAAGAATGTCTAGTTGAAGATACCTATACAAATATGACGAAGTTCAATGTGAGTGTTTTTTCATTGCTTTGCTGTATTGTTCCATTTTTGTTGGATGTCTCTGAGAGAAAATGTTCTTGATCCACTTATGCATCGAGACTACCTTGCCAACTCCAAGCTTTCTCTGAGAGCTAAGCAAGCCAATTGCCACTCTGGTGTGGGAACTGCAGAGATGCAGCCATAGTATCTACGTTGACCACTTATCCCATCACCTATGTGTTCCCTTTGCTAGGTGTCTCATGATAGCATAATTGTTTCTTGACTTTGTCAGAGAATGTTTAATATATATGAGATTGCAGATTGCAAGTGGATACGCTGATGGTAGCATACGGATATGGGATTTTGAGAAAGGTTCTTGCGAGACGACACTGAATGGCCATAAAGGGGCTGTCTCTGTACTCAGATATGGCAAGCTTGGATCTTTACTCGCGTCTGGAAGCAAAGACAATGACATTATATTGTGGGATGTAATAGGAGAGACTGGCCTTTACCGCTTACGAGGGCATCGTGATCAGGTTAGCCCTTGTGTTCAATTTGTTAGCAGTGGGCACCATTTGCCTATTCATTTTTGTTGTGCTTTCTATTTTGATAAGGCAAAGCATTTCTTTCTTTTGTAGTTTTTATTTTCCATGATCTAAATGCTTGGTGATATTTTTGATGGCTTGATGGTGTAGGTTACCGACCTTGTCTTCCTAGATTCTGACAAGAAACTTGTTAGTTCCTCCAAAGACAAGTATCTCAGAGTGTGGGATCTTGAAACACAGCACTGTATGCAGATTGTCGGTGGTCATCACAGTGAAATCTGGTCCCTGGACGCCGATCCAGAAGAGAGATACCTCGTCACAGGGTCTGCAGATCCAGAACTTCGATTTTACACTGTTAAGAATGATTCATCTGATGAAAGATCTGAAACAGATGCAAGTGGGGGCGTGGGCAATGGTGATTTAGCTTCTCATAACAAATGGGATGTCTTAAAACAATTCGGTGAAATTCAGCGACAAATCAAGGATAGAGTTGCAACAGTGAGATTCAACAAGAATGGGAATTTACTGGCTTGTCAAGTGGCTGGTAAACTTGTAGAGGTGTTCCGTGTACTAGATGAAGCTGAAGCAAAGCGTAAAGCAAAACGCAGGCTTCATAGGAAGAGGGAGAAGAAAGGGGCAGATGTGAATGAGAATGGAGATTCCAGTTATGGTACTGGAGAAGGACACAACCCCATGGTGACAGTTCCTGATATATTTAAGCTCCTTCAGACTATTCGAGCGAGCAAAAGATTTGTTCTATTTCTTTCTGTCCTGTAGCTCCTAAGAATTCGTTGGCCACACTGGCATTATCATTAAACAATAATCTATTGGAATTTCACTCTATTGATGCCAATGTAACTAGTAAAATGCTAACTATTGAGCTTCAAGGACACCGCTCTGATGTCAGAAGTGTCACCCTTAGTTCTGATAATACCCTTCTTATGTCTACTAGTCACAACTCAGTAAAGATTTGGAACCCAAGTACAGGTTCCTGCTTGCGAACAATTGACTCTGGATATGGTCTTTGTGGTTTAATTGTTCCTCAGAATAAGTACGCACTCGTTGGAACAAAAGATGGAGCCATAGAAATATTTGATGTTGGGAGTGGCACTTGTATTGAAGTGGTAGAAGCACATGGAGGCTCTATCCGGTCAATTGTGGCTATACCAAACCAAAATGGCTTTGTTACTGGCAGTGCAGATCACGACATTAAATTCTGGGAGTATGGAATGACGCAGAAACCTAGTGAAGTATGTAACTTTCCTGATTTCTGACCCTTCTTTAAAGACCTTGACATCACAATGAGCATCTCTAAAGCCAACTATTACTATTTGGTGCCTTTGGAATTTCACATGCGCTAATTTCAGAGTAGGGGGTACGTTCAGGCACCACAAAAAGCAGTTTTTTTTTAGTTGTAAATATGTGCTTGGAAAAAAGTCCATGTGCAAGCCTTTTCTGCTATGACAGTGATGTTCCTCTAGCAATGTTACTGATATTCATAGTAGCGATTCTAATATCTGTGTAAAAGGATGACCCCTATGCAAAAGCTACAATTTTGTACTTATTTCTATTTAGTGTATACATATACTCCCCGATATAGAAGGTATTACTTTGTGAATGGATTCTTTCTACAGTCTGGGTTTGGCAGTGGTTGGAATTGAGATTCACATGACTTCTTTGACAATGGCTCTTGTGAGAGCCAAGATCCACAGGTTGGGAGTGAGGTTGATGCGACATTACATAGCTTCCAGAATGATCAGCTTTGCATACTCTTTTTTGCACCATATATTTGCATTGAATTCTTCTATTGAACACCGTTGATTTTTTTTGGATCATTTCGTAATTTTTGTTAGAGGTTCAGAGATTGAGAATCTGCAATGTTATGCTTACTGGTTCTGTTTGACTAACAGAATTCGAAGCACCTGACTGTGTCAAACATCAGAACCCTGAAGATGAATGATGATGTTCTTGTGGTTGCTGTGAGCCCAGATGCTCAAAAAATTGCTGTTGCACTGTTAGATTGCACAGTGAAGGTGATTTCTAACTTCATGTGGTTGTGTTTTCATTGTTATATCTGATGTGTCTTGTTATCAGCTGTTTGGTATGATTGAAATTCTTTCGCTTGTTCTTCCTCTCGGTCTGAACTCTCTAGTACTTAATGTGTTTTTATAGAACTCCTTGTTAGATGAAATCAAATCGTTTTGCAATTGGTTGTTTCCATCTGCATGCAGTTGCACTTCCAAAAAGTAAAGATCTTTGCTACTTTGCAATGATAACCATTTTGACACTGTATGTGGACCACTTCCAGGTTTTCTTCATGGATTCTCTGAAGCTTATGCATTCCTTATATGGGCACAGGCTTCCTGTGCTATGCTTGGATATCTCGTCAGATGGAGATCTAATTGTAACTGGCTCTGCTGATAAAAATCTGATGATTTGGGGATTGGATTTTGGTGACCGCCATAAGTCCATTTTTGCACACGGAGATAGGTGCTTTTCTGTGTATTCGCTAGATGACTTTCATACTGATGTTGGTAAAGGACCTACTAATACTGATATTTCAATGGCAGTATCATGGCAGTGCAGTTTGTGGGCAACACACATTACGTGTTTAGCGTAGGTAAAGATCGGCTTGTAAAATACTGGGATGCTGACAAATTCGAGCTTCTTTTAACACTTGAGGGACATCATGCTGATATTTGGTGCCTTGCAACCAGCAACCGTGGTGACTTTTTGGTCACTGGGTCTCATGATCGTTCAATACGCCGTTGGGATCGTACAGAAGAACCATTCTTCATTGAGGTGCTTTTCATTACTTTTAGCTTCTTCAAAAGCACAGAATCTTCTTTTAATGCAAAACTCACGTTGTTTCATGCTATGCTTGTACGAATGTGCAATTAATTTTGCAGGAAGAAAAAGAGAAGAGGTTGGAGGAGATGTTCGAGTCTGACCTTGAAAATGCATTTGGGAACCAGTATGTACCCAAGGAAGAAATTCCAGAAGAGGGTGCTGTGGCCTTAGCAGGGAAGAAAACTCAAGAGACACTTTCAGCAACTGATTCAATTATTGAGGCATTGGATATAGCTGAAGTGGAGTTGAAACGAATTGCCGAACATGAGGTATCATCTCCTTTGTACCCTGTTGGAGGTACATTAGGCCGCGCAAGTTCTGTGCATTTTTTCATATTAGACTTCTTTTGTCGTTATCTTGCATTTGAATTATCTGATTGCTAGTTTTCTCAAATGTCTCTTATGCTACACATTTGTATATCATTTAGATTGCTACCAGGATGCTTTTTCTGAATAATTTATGCATTGAATGAAGAAATGAAATGCTGCGATCCATTTGATTGTGAGAGCAGAGGTGACTCTTAACATGTTTGCGTTTTTCCAGTAGTTTGACATTTATTTGTGATCTGATATGCTTCGTACAACCTCAATTGGAGAGGGTTGATGATTATCAGATCAATGACCTGATTATTGTGGGTCTTACTTGGTACTACATCTAGGCTTTTAAGGTATGTAGGGTGCATTTGGTTCGGCTTTAAAAATGGGTTTTGGAGCTCCAAAAACCCTTGGGCAAATGCTTTAAGTGTTTGGCAGCTGTTTTTGGGAGCCCACTTGGGACGTGCTAGCATAATTTCCAAAGTCCTCCAAAATCCCTAAGCCCAACGCAAGTCCTACCCAGCTTTGGCTTTAAGCATTTTCGGAATGCTACTTAAAAAATTAATGAATTTTTTTTTTCCTTCCAAATTTGTCTTCGCTAAACTTTTAAAATTCCACTGTTACCCTTCAGTGTGTGACATCGCCAGCGAGCCAGATTTGGCACCAGCGGCCCTCACCTGAGGTTGCTGAGGTCGTGCGACCTCAGGCGAGGGTCGCAGGTGCCAAATCTGGCTCCCTAGTGTCTGGCTGTTGCTTGAGCTCCGCCAGAGCTTCAGTTTCCTTTTATTTATACAAAAGTATAACTAAAGTTTTTTGTAAGTGTAGTTTTTTTTTCTGTATGGCATTTAAACCAAAGTTGATTTTTAATGCACTTTTCAAGTACACTTTACCAAACACTATTGCATTTCGGGGTAAAAAAGAAGATTGCAAAGGCTTTCCCTAGAAGCCGAACTAAACGCAGCCATAATGTTTGACTTGGAATGTTATGTGTTGAAAGTTTCAGAATATATCTCAAACGTGTTACCTAGTCAAAAAAAATTTGATGATGCTGCTGACGGTTAAAGCATTGGGGTTATGGGAAGGTGATTTTGTGATATCAAGTGTAAACTTCATCGGTTTAAAATTCTAATTTGGAGTTGTCATCCAAAGTACAATGATCTGGTCGGAAGTTGAAGATCTGCAAGCTGATCTTGCATATGTTTGAATCTATGTGTGTTGACATAAATCTGATCTAACCTTTGTTTGAATTTGTATGTGTTAACATAAATTTGTGCTCACAGGAGGAGAAAAACAAAGGAAAGGCTGCAGAATTCCAAACAAATTACATGATGCTTGGGCTTTCTCCCTCTGACTTTATTCTTCGTGCTCTTTCAAATGTTCAGACTAATGACCTTGAGCAGACATTACTGGTATGCAGCATCATACACCGAGTCTTTTCTATGGAGCTGTTCATAATATAAATATCTAGTACTTTATGTGCTGGGGGTTTGTGAGGCTTTAACGGGAAATTTTTCTAAATTAGTGTAAGGATGTGCTATCATCAGTTTCTTCCTGTTACCTGATTGCCAACACCTGCCCTAACTCATCAAAATTGAAAAGAAAAAAATGCATGCACAACGCATGGAGGCTTGTGTGTCAAAAGAAGTCTACATTGTATGTCATGTTTAATGCATGTTGGAAGTAATGGATGCACGACACAGTATTTGTTGCTTGACATATCTTTGTAAGCATAATGTGAGTTATTGTTGAAATAAATTATTGGCAGGCCTACTGGTAGGACTTGCTTCAGATGGGCTGTTCATAGTTGGCTCTATTGAACTGGGTTATTTGAAAGTACATCTTTGTAGTCTTGAGAACTTGGTTGGCCAGGGTCAAATTGGCTCAATCTGGGTTGACCAAGTTCAACCACTGAAGAGATCAACAGATTTCAATGATTTCCTTATTTGCCATGCTTAAAAAGTCAAACAGCTGGCTAGGGGAATGGATTCCATGACTCCTGGATTGGTGGCCCCTGCCACTGATGCAGAGATATCTATCTCTGATTCAATGGGGAAGAATATATTCAGACGCTAAAATTGAACTGAAATCTTTCCTATATGAACATTGAGGGCTATGGGAGTAAACCTACACCTTCTTAGTTTTAAATTGTCATGCGCACCCTGTTATTGTTATGCATTACCATTTGTCACAAGACATTTTATATCATTTGAATATCTGACTGTCATATCTTGATTGGACAAAAAAGAAAAGGTTTAAACCGCCAACCTCTTTAACCTGATTTTACACTGGTTAGGCTTTAAAAACACTCTTTCTAGCTTTTCTTGTGACAAAACAAGAACATACAGGTCCATTTATTTGGACTTAAATAAAAGCAAAAACTTGCTATCCTACCAATATTTGAAACATTATTTTATTTTCAGAAGATTATGAATATATCATATGTGAATCTACTTGAGTGTTGTGAAAGTTTGAAGAATTTCAGCTGTAAAAAAACATGAAAGTGTATGATGACATTTAGATTACACAAACGGGAAAAAGTAAAAGCCATCCAGACAGGTCCTAAACCTCTAGGATTGTTGGACTCCAATTTGAGCTTTATCCAATCAAGCCCTGTTATGTGGCTAAATATCTCTTTTCTATTTTCAATGTTAACCAGGAAGCATGATTAGATTTTTTGCTTCCATTGCAGGCTTTACCTTTCTCAGATGCTTTGAAGCTCCTATCTTACCTGAAGGATTGGACAACATACCCTGATAAGGTTGGATATATGCTTGCCAACGTGTATGCAAACTTTATTATCCATGGTATATGTTTAGAATGCGACTTGTTTAACTCTGTTCTTTTTCACTAGAGTAAGGGAAGGAGGAACAAAACGGATACAAGGACTTTTTGGTTTATAGTATATGCTGAAGCATGTGGTAGAATGGTAGGGTCTCTGATACCATCCCTCTTTTTCCTCTTCTTCTTAGAGAAGAGAGAGAAGACGGAGGGGTGACTTATCATTATGCATCAGGTGTGCTGATTATGGCAAGATGGTTTGCCTCAATGATGGTTGCCTATCAATTTTCTTTATTTGTTGCTAGGTGGTCAGATGTACCTGGTGTTAAAACAACATAAAAGATCACCATGATAAAGACCTGCCTTTACTACCATGTTTCCATGTGGGCCTGTCTAATAACACACTTGTTTGCTTCTTGGTGATTGCTAATATGAACAAATTCATTCCTCTTGGGATGTAGATAAATGTGTAACATGTTGATATCAGCGTTGTCATCTGATCCTCCTAGTCCTATAGAATAAAATGAGATATCCCTCAACTGACAAGAATACAGAACATGATGTATGTGAAACATAGACATCTCAACAATAGAAGTAGAAGGTAATTCAGCTTTAATCAAAACTGACAGTTACTAAAACAGTAAATGACAGTCAATGTAACTATTCAATAAAATAAATCGCTGTCAAAAGTAATGTCAGGTAAATGTTGATGTCCTGATGGAATAAAAGAGAGCTGCTTCTGTAATTTTATCGTTTTTCTGGGAAATGGAAATGGTTTAGTTCATTGATTTAGAGTCCATCAACCTGACATAAGTTGCGGCCCTGCGGCAGTGACTAGCATTTCATGGTGCCAAATACTGAACTAAAAAGAAAGTTTTACGACCCCATCCCCACACACACCTGAAAAGACTAAGCCAAAATGACAGCTAAAGTTGAAAGTGAGAGACCCAGTTAAGACCGAAAAATCCCAGAGAAGTCTGATCCCTGTAGGTTTTTTTGACCTCTTCTGACACATAATTAATTTTCAACAGACTGCTTGTATAAATTGAAATCTTTTGTTGCCTAGTTCTATGGAATTTTTTCCACCTTTTCCATACTGCGTTAATGGTTAATCGATCTGGATTATGTCCCGTATTCTGATGTGATTGCTGGGAACACGTAACCAATTATGCTCATGATGTGGAATGCATACCCAGTTTACCATATTTTTTCCTTCTGCTCATCAGGTTGAGCTTGTTTCAAGGGTTGCCACAGTGCTTTTACAGACGCACTACAATCAGTTGGTTTCAACCCCAGCTGCCAGGCCTTTGTTGACTACACTAAAGGACATTCTTCACAAGAAAGTCAAGGTAATCCTCTACCTTGCAGCTCTATTGGTGTTATCCTACAATGTCATGCTTGGATTATGAATCGATATAAATATTTGTGCTGAGAAGGGAGGACATTGCAGCCATCTAGTTGATGCTGCTGTCATGAACTGTCTTGTCCTTCATACATTTTCACTTTCAGGAACTTGAAAATTTTTCCAGTTTAAATGCTGGATTACTTTGTTGCGAAGATCCTGGTTGTTAGCCTTCATTCAGTGCAGGGCTTAGCTTTATCATTGACCTTTTGGGTCCATTTATTTCTCTATCAAGTCAACACTTTAATGTGGATTAACTTTACCAACAAAGTGAAGATTATGATCCCAGTTGGCTTTGACAAGCAGGAGATTGGACTGTCTAGCAGAAAGAAAATTGATGTTGCCTTTGTGCTATTGTGTGAAAATAGTTTACTTGAGCAATTTGATTTGTTGATGGAATATGTAATTGGAATTTTATCAGGAATGTAAAGACACGATTGGATTTAATCTTGCAGCAATGGACCATCTTAAGGTAAAAAAGAAAAAAAAATCATTTCCTTAGAAAAGCCTTAAAATTGAGCTGAATCTGTAGTTCACATCGTTTATGTGATGTTTCAGCAATTGATGGCCTCAAGGTCAGATGCACCCTTCCAAGATGCCAAAGCAAAGTTGCTGGAAATTCGCTCACGACTTTCTGAACGACTGGAAGAAAGGACAGACCCAAGAGAAGTGAAGCGCACGAAGAAGAAACAGAAGAAATCCAATAACATACATGCCTGGCCATGAGGTCTCGGTAACGAGAATTCCTCGAGTTGAAATCCGGGAATTTTTTGCCACAATGTAACTATCATGGAACTCGTCATCGAATTACGGTAAAAGGGAGTTATAGATATCAGTTCTGGTGGATGTTGAGTTTATAGAATGTTGTGAAATAGCAAAATGATAATCTCTCTCTTCCTGCTTTTTGGCAATTGAACTTTTCATTCCCATGTTTAATTGTTTGGACATTTTGGTAAGCTATAGATCGATTACAAAATCATGTATTGATGAAGTGGGTGTGATTTACAAAATCATGAATTGATGAAGTGGGTGTGATTAGCATTCCACTCAATGTGGGCGTAAGACGTGCGGTCGAGATTTCGCTATTTTCCATACATGCGCAATTTATCCGCAATTTTGCAATCAATAAGATCAATCGGATGTATCTTCCTTAGTATCAAGTATTGTTGGGTAATCAATCAATCAAGTGTATTGTCATTAGCACATTAGATCTAAATTTGCTGAAACTTATGCCTACAATGATGTGAGTTGCCTCTTCATCGCAAACCTCTCTGGGCCAGCAAGTTCGAAGAGACAAACTATCTTTCAAGAAAAAGCTATGAGAAGGTTAAAAGGAGACGACATGCGTATAATATCCATCATCACTTGAAGTTCTTGCCCTCAAAGGTCTCACCGAATTGCCAGTTGCTTGGGGCGACATGCCAGGCGGTTGTGAATCGGCCATCGCTTGCTCTAACCCGGAAGGTGATGGATTGCCCGACCAACATGGCATTGGTCTCCCATTTCTGGCCCCACGAGCGCTGCATCGCAGTCCAGGGTACCTTGTCGCCCTTCACCTGTACGCTCACGACGTCACCAGCTCCGCCCACATTCCACACCAGCACTTGGTTGAAGTACGGGTTCCCAGTTATGGTGAATCGGACCCCTCCTTGCTTCTGGCATGGAACTCTGCGACATGTTAGCTCATGAGACCAAATTGAATCCGCCGTGCGTCGCCAGGACAAATTTGGTAAGTGGATGCGCTCGAGATGAAAAAGGGTGGAGTTCAGAGCGAGACCTGCGGTACTGGACCGGGACGATGCCAGCAGTGTAGTCCTTGGCCAGCTTAGTGAAGACGGGCTTGGCGATGTCGAAGTGCTCCCGGGGCGGGTCGCACCATCCACCGGGAGGGCAGAGGTTGGTGGCCGTGACGATGAGAGAAGGCTGGCCAAGCTGGCACCACTGAGGGTCGTCGGTGCACTTTATCTCGTAGCACGCCCCGCACGCCTGCCCATTGTTGAACAGTGCTGGGCTCGCCGCCGCCGTCTCTAAGCCGTAGCCTTGCTGCACCACGTCTTGATAGCCGCAGGCTCCCCCTACGAAGTGCAGAACAGTTTGTTGCTATTGTCGGTAGCAGTTAAACGCTGAACATGCGATGGCAACTCAGGTTCTCTAACTTGTCGGGTAAATATCGCTTCTCCTCGGAATTGTCTTGATAGTTATACAACGTAAGGGTGCAAACACGTAAATTCTTTCCGGATCAGCTAATTTTGTCGCATTGCATTGAAAATGAGTCCACCAAAAAAAAAAAAAAAAAAATCTAGAATCAACGACCGCTTCTTTGTAAATGGTTTTCGTTGTGTTCGGATGTATCTACTTAGCATCTGATGAGATCGTGCTGCGCGCAAATCCTAAAAACTACCTATTACTCTCTTAGCTAAGCCAACACCGATCACGTCAATTTACAACGAAAATAGAGCAAAGAAAAAAGGAAAAGACGTACCAAATGTACCGGAGCCACCCTCATAAAAGGTAGCATGAGCCTGCTTCCAAGGGCCAGGCGTGAACCGGGGCCGGTGGTACTTAGCGTGAGAAGATGGCATGTGGTGGTTTATGGGATGGGCATGAGCCCCCCGGTGATGGTGGTAATGTCCTCTCTTTCCGACCACATGGCGAGCGGCATGTCGCCACGAGGAGGAAATATGAGGATGATGATTAGCGGCTGCGGCATTCGCAACGCGCAGGTCGGGTAACGTCAAGGCAATGGCAAGCAATGAGGCAAGAAGGGCTTTCAAAGGCAATGCCATGTTGATGTTGGAGCTAGCCAGCAATGAGCCGAGGAATTGGGCACGGCCTTTGCAAGTTTGTCGCTCCTTTTGGGAAAAATGAACAAGTTAAAAAGAGAAATCTAACTTCAATTTGATTTGAGGCCTGAAAAGTTTGGAGTGATTTATATATGGTGCTAAATTGGTCAGATGCTTGTTTTTGGTTAGCGAGAATTTCGCTGTAGGAGAGGCCAAGGTTTGCCCTTCACCTCTCCTTAACACAAGTTCGGTAACGTCTTTGCTATATCCTAAAATTTTCAGACCATCTGCAAAATCAATCTTCGCCATTGTCAAAATCTCAACGGCCATCTTCATTTAAGCTGTTTTTTTAATCCTTTCGCCGGAACGTGGTTATGTCGAAATCAATCCTCGCGATATTTCGTTCACGAGAAGGCTAGTCAATTAATGTAACGCTACGTATGTATAAGAGAGAGTAGGAAAAATGATTGGCCAAAATCGGGAAAAGTTTAAATAAATAAAAAAAGCCATAATCTTATTGCACTTTTGCCAATTTAATCTTAACCTTTTAATTTGGCCAATTTAGTACGAAACATTTTGATAATTTACCAATTGTGTCCTATTACCTAGAAATCGTTGACGTAGACGCCAATTGTCCTACTGGCATGATCGGCATTAACGCAGAAATCTTCTTAAATTTTCAATAATTTTATTTTATTTGCTCTTTGTTTTTCTTTTCATTGTGCTGGAGAGGGTCACTGCAACCCTTAGCAACTGCGAAGGCTTCACCCACGCTAGTCAAGGGTCGCCTTGCTGACAGTTGGCAAGGTCACAAAGGCCTTAGGCAAGGACCTTCACGCCCTTGCCCAGGTCCCGTGCCAACAGAGCCGCGATCGCAGGCGAGGCCGTTCGCATCTTTGCCAGCGGCTGGTGAGGGTCATTGATACCCTCAATAGCACAATAAAAAAATAAATTAATTAAAAATTGAATATTTTAAACAAAATTAAAAAATATTGTTCACGTCAGCGCCAATCATATTACATAAGAAGACTGGCATTCATGTCAGCAATTTCTAACCAATACGATTTAATTAGAATATTGTTAAAAGTTTTTTGACTAACTTGGTCAAATTAAAAGGTATAAGACTGAATTGATATAAATGTAATAGATTAAGACTTATTTATAATTTGCCCACCAAAACGTGACTCAATTTTACTACATGACTCCTTGATAGATCAAACATTAATCACTCGGGATAATGACATGCACGGCCATAAGTTCATGTGAAAAATTTAATCAAATTATGTAAGACGAGTAACAACATCACTTTTCTGTTTTTGCGCAATGGAATGAATTAGGAGAATGTCATTTGCCCTTGCATGACTATGACCCTTGATGGCCGATAAACTTGACCAAATTCATGTTTAGGGCACATGATAACAGTTTTATTTTTTTGTTTTTTTTTTAATTTTCCTATTTCATGGAGCAGTTTTGGAATAAAAATCCATTTGATAACACTACTTCATTTTCTATTTTTGAGACAAATTTTTTGCCTAGAAACAAAACAAAAACAGAAATAAGAATTTTTCTCATTATTCACACACACTCTCTCTCGCGTGTGATATCCCTCTCTCTTGTGTGCCTACCGCTAGATGCTCTTTGCTGGTCACCCATCACCGGTTGCCAGCTTTCAGTTGCCATTTGCCGATCGTCGTTTGCCATCTGCCAGTCGCTGATCTCTGTTCCCTAGCTCCCATTCGTCGTTCGCCATCCTCCAGCCACTGGTTTATGTCCACTCATTGCTATCCCTCAATCTCGAGCCGAGTCCCAGCAGTCGGCAATTGCGGTAATTTTATACTGTTATCAAACGAATTTCTGAATTTCTGTTCCAGAAATAGAAATTTTGTGTTGTTATCAAATGTGTGTTCTACTCAGAAACTCATCTGAAAAATATAAATAAAGCTTGAAAGGAGATAGGTTGTAATTGGGGCCTTTAGTTTCTCGTTCCTCGCTTCCATCGACTTCTTCTCCTACAATATGACTTTTTCACTTCCACAAAAATTGTTTCAGCGGTCATTTCGGATATTTCCTCGTATGGGTGTTGGCAAATAATCGAATTAAAGTTGTTTATATCTATTATTATCCCGAAAGGAAGAGATAAGTTTGTTACACGAAATAGTAGTGTAAAGCGTTGCTTAAACAATCAAGTAAGTACACGTCTCTGACTATTCCCCATTAACTGGCATTGGATATGCTCTGTGAGATTTTGTGGGACCACTACCACTCCCCTCACGCTTTACTAAGCGTGGAAATTATCATTGGGGAGGCATATAGGGGTTTGGAAAGATCTGAACTCAGGACCTCTTGCTCTGATACTAGTGTTACTAGTGTTGGGTGGTCTTGGGCCTCTCTCATCCCAAAAGCTAGCTCAACGGTTGAGATTTTTCTTCACACTTATAAACTAACCACCAGCCCCTTCCACAACCGATGTGGGACAACACCAACAATTAGTGTTGGGTGGTCTTAGGTCTCTCTCATCCTAAAAGTTAGCTCAACGGTTGAGACTTTCCCTCACACTTATAAACTAACCACCAACCCCTTCCACAATCGATATGGAACAACACCAACAATCTCCCCCTCACATATCGGGCCATAGGTCGGAGGCAGGGACAACCCATATCTCTCCCGTGTGACTATTGGGTCCAAACTTGTTGGTAACCTAGCCTCTAATACCATGTGAGATTTTGTGGGATCACTGCTAACTTGTTCCAAAAGCTTAAGTTGTTGGATGAAGACGTGATTTAATATTTAGTTACCTCTAACATGCTCAAATCACATAGATTGTTGAATTAGGTGGGTGTTGCGACTTTCTTGAAGCGAACCTAGCTCTTCAAAACCCCATCCATCACAACTCATTTTCTCATTATTTATCAATCGTGTTGGAGTAATTAAATATTAAATTATCCCTTTATCTAACAACTTAAGTTTTTAGAGCCGTTAGTAGTGGTCACACAAAAGTCTAACATGTTATTAGAGCATGAGGTCCTAAATTCAAATTTTTTTATGCCCCTATTTCACCCCCCCAATGAAATATTTTCACACTTAGTATTAGGTAAAAAGTTTAGATTTGTTGAAGAAAAACGGGCTGCTTCATCATAAACTAAGCTAATCCAAGATAAAAAAAAAAAATCTCCCTCGAAACTAAACTAATTTAATCTAGTAACAATCAACAATATATATCTAACAAACACATCCTCGCAACATGTAAATATGATAGCGGAATGATAAAGAGACAACACACCAAGATAGATTTACATAGAAAACCCAAAACGAGAAAAAGCATGGATGATCCAAAACTTCTACTAATCATGAAGAATAATAAAACATACAAAGGGATTTCTCTCTAGTCACGCACTAGAGGCTTAACATCATCATTACAAAAGCATTTCATCACCACAAAGGTAGAATAGTACAGAAGAGGTTAGAAAATCCTAACTACGAATGGAGAATTTAGAGATGAATCTCAATGAACGAAACAGATCAACTCGTAGAACTTGGCCTCACAAACAACATATTGAAATTTGAGTCAATTCCGTCAACATTTGGCCTTTGAATCGGGACCACAAATTTGTGTCCCTTTTTCTTCTCTTTCCTCTCTCGCGCTTAGCTCTCTTTTTCTCCCCCCTATTTTTTTCAGCCTCGACTATTGGACCCTCCACAAAAGATAGACCACTTTCTCCTTCACTTTCTTCTTTTGTCCTTTTCTAATTTCTCCTTTTATTTGACTTTTTATTCTTATTGTCTTTTGTTTCTTAATTTTTTTGTTTGCTAGCTGGGCCCCACAAGAGGCGGACCCAGACAACAAATCTTCCCCTCCACCTCATGTGGGGAGTTTCATCATCCCCGTTTTATTTCTACAAGAGTCAAGTTTCGCTATGGACAAGACTTTGGTCATCATATTGGATCCGTTGTCTTCGGTATGGACTTTTTCAAGTAGAAAAAACTTTTCTTTTAATTTCTCTTACGCCCAATGATATTTCACATCAATATGCTTTGATCTTGAATGCAACACCAAATTCTTGCTAAGATATATAGCACTCATGCTATTACAATATAAAATAAACTTCTCTTACTTCAACCCTAACTCTTGTAGGAATTTTTGCATCTACAAGAGTTCCTTGCCTCCTTCAGTGATAGCAGTATACTTTACTTTAGTCGTAGACAAAGCAGCACATTTTTGCAATCTTAATTGCCATGAAATTGCTCCCCCTACAAAGGTCATCATTTAACCCGATGTGGACTTTCGAGAATCATTGTTACCGACATAATCGAAATCCAAATAACCACTCATCTCAGACTTTCCATTTCCATAACACAACCAGAAGCTAGAACTGCCTCTAAGATACCACAAAATCCATTTCACGGTGCTCCAATGCTCTTTGCCGGAATTTGAAAGAAATCTACTCACAAAACCAACTATGTGAGTAATATCCGATCTTGTACAAACCATGGTATACATCAAACTACCCATAGCAGATGCATGAGGAATTTTTATCATCTCTTCATTCTTTTCTTACTTGTAGGACATTCATTATTACTCAATTTGAAGTGACCAGTAAGTGGAGTACTTATCGATTTACATGTGCTCATGTTAAATCTTTCTAACACCTTTTCAATGTACTTCCATTGAGATCATTTATCCTAAAGGTTTTACTCAACTCATTTTTCAAGCTTTTGATCTTGTTAGCATCATGCCCAACTATCAACATATCATCTACATAGAGTAGAAGGATAATAAAATCGCCATCTAAAAATCTTTTTATAAAGACACAAAAATAAGAGTTGGTCTTATCATTTTCATGAACTTCCATGAATGAATTAAACTTCATGTACCACTGTTTGGCACTTGCTTGAGACCATATAGACTCTTCCTCAACTTGCATATAAGATGCTCTTTACCTTCCACTTTAAAACCATTCGGTTGCTCCATGTATATTTATTCTTCAAAGTCTCATGAAGAAAAGCTATTTTTCTATCAAGCTATTTGATTTCTAAATCTAAGCTTGTGGCCAACCAAGGAACAACTCAAATAAAAGACATTTTTACAACAGGCAATAAGATCTCTTTAAAGTCAATTTCTTTCTTCTAACGAGAGCCCTTCACAGCAGGTATAGCTTTGTATCGTAGTTGCAAACTATTTTCTTCCTTCTTTAACTTTACACCCACTTATTTGTGAGTGTTCACTTGCTCTTAAATAACTTCATCAATTCAAATGTGTGGTTCTCATGCAAATATTTGAACTTATCATGTATAACTTCATGCCACTCATTCTTTTGATCACACGTCATAACCTCTTCATAGGTTCTTAACTCTCATGCATCAGTGAGTAACACATACTCATGCAATTGATACCTTTGTAAGGGTCTATGTTCTCTTTCCGATCTTCTAACTTGAGGTAGGATCGATTTTTCTTGTTCAACTAGCTCAATGGGTTCCTCTTGTTCAACCGATTCACCTATCTCAACTAAAGAATCAATATTTTATGAGGATTTACCCTCTTTATGATTTTCATGCACTTCTCCATCGTGATTTTCACCCAATATGGTAAGAGGATTTAGGTTAAAACTAACCTTGTTGAGTTACATTCTTTGGCTTCCCTAGCTTGTTAATGTCTCTAATGATTTGATGCTCAAAGAACACCACATCTTAGTTTCTAATAACTTTCTTTGTTTGTCTGACAATCAAATACTTTCAGATAATTATATGAAATATCTTTTCACTTCGTAGTCTTTGTGAAACATCCTCCCTTAAGAAGAACTGATGGGGAAAAGTTTGTCAAGTCCACTATTGTTCTCATTGCATCACCCCATAATGACTTAGACAACTTCACATGAGAGAGCATACACTGAATCCGATCATTAATTGCTTGATTCATTCTCTCTAATACTCCATTCGACTGTGGTGTTTTCGGAACAACCTTCTCAAACTTGATATCATAATCCCTGCAATAATACTCAAATAGGCCTCTATATTCTCCACGTTGTCGACTTGAACACATTTAGCTTCTTCCCCATTTACCTTTTGACGTTGGCATGAAATTGTTTTAAAGTCACAAGCATGATCTTTAGATTTCAAAGCAAAAGCCCATACTTTTCTAGATCAATTATCAATAAATTTCACAAAGAATAATACATCACCAAATATTCTAACATCCATGCAACAAACATCAGTGTGAACTAAATCAAATACATTAAATTTTGTGTGTAAAGAGGAACTATGAAATGAAAATCAATGTTGCTTACTCGTGAGGCAATGAGTACATTCCATCATATTTCTCTCCTTCATTGGTAAAAGATTCTTTATAGCAAGAGTCTCAAACCATTTCTCACTAAGATGATCAAGTCTCATATGTCATAGATCAATTGAAGAGTTCTCCGTTCCATTTACCTATTCTTTGATCAATTTTTGCTTCCTTGGTGTAAAGAATGCATATCTTCTTACCTTTAGCAACTACCATGGAACCTTTAGCCAATTTCCACTTACCATCATAGAAGGAATTACAATAACCATTGTCATCTAAGGCACCCATGGAGATCAAGTAAAGGCAAATATTCAGAACATGTCTTATCTTTCTTAGAAACAAGTTACATCCCAAATCGGTTTCCAAATAATTATCTCTCATGCCAATAACCTTAGAAATACCATTGTTTCCCATCCTAGCACAATTGAAGTCATCGCTATGATAAGATGTAAAGTAGTCACGCGGTGAGGTGACATGAAAAGAAGCTGCGGAATCAACAACTCAGCTAGAGTCTTGGCATGTAAGGTTTATACAACTATCGTCACAAATGAACACAATATCACCATCAGATGCAACTGCCGATGTAACCCGATTCTCTTCTTTCTTTCTATCTTCATATCTATCATGGGATCTATCTTTCTTTGGTAGCTAACATTCTTTAGCATAATGTCCCATTTTGCTACAATTGTAACACTTCACGCTCATCCTCGACCTTGACTTTGACCTTTCTCTTGACTTGCCCATGTTATTATTTTAAAACTTTCATGATTGATTTCTCACCCTGTTTCTACAACAAGTGCCTCTGATCTAGTATAATTCAAGCATTTTCTCCTTATTTTTTCATTGAACAAGCTTTATTTAATCATGCTCATAGAAAAGATACCGTAAGGAGCCAAACTATTTAACGCTACAAACCAAGTGTCTTAACTATCGGGAAGAGTATCAAGCAACAAATATGACTGCAATTTATCACTAAGGTCAATCTCAAGATCTATCAAGTGATTTATAACACCTTCAAATTCACTCAAGTGCTCTAATATGCTACTCCTCTCCTTATATTTCAAATTCACAAGTTGTTTAACTAAAAGAGCTTTATTTTGTGTAGTTCTTCTCTCATAGAGATCTTGTAATTTCTTCCATAATATATCCACTTTCATTTCTTAAGTAACATGATGAAACACACTATCATAAATCCATTGTCGAATACACCCAATTGTCTTTCGATTCATTCGCTCCTACTCTTTATTTTCCTTATCTCCTGAGACTACACTATCATCGGGTTCAAACAAATCTTTGCAATATAATATATCTTCCATCCGAAACTTCAATATGGAGTAATTCGAGGCATTTAACTTAAATATGATGCCACTCGATTTCTCCATTTAATACTAGAATCTCAATACTAACTCTGATACCACTTTGTTGAGGGAAAAATGGGCATCACTTTGCCACAAACAAAGCTTATTTGAGATAAAAAAAAAAATCTCCCACGAAACTAAACCGACTTAATCTAGTACAATCACCAATATATATCTAGAAAACATCTCCTCGCAACATGTAAATATGATAGTGGAATGATTAAAAAAACAATATATTAAGATTTACATGGAAAATCCAAAATGGGAAAAACAACAGACGACCAAAAACTTTTACTAATCACCAAGAATAGTAGAAACATATAAAGAGGTTTCTCTTTAGTCACACACTAAAGGTTTGACATCAACATTACAAGAGCATTTTATCACCACAAATGTGGAATAATACAAAAGGGATAATAAAATCCTAATCATGATTGGAGAATTCGGAGACGAATCTCAACGAATGAAATTGATCAACTCATAAAGCTCAGCCATGAATAACATAACGAAATTTGAGCCAATTCTATCAATATTTGGCCTTTGGATTGGGACTGCAAAATTGCATCCCTTTTTCTTGTCTTCCTCCTCTTAAGCTCAGGTCTCTCTTTCCTCTTCCCTATTTTCTTTTTTACTCTCGGCTACTGGACCGTCCATGAAAGACAAACCACTTTCTCCTTTTCTCTCTTCTTTTTTGTCTTTTTCTAATTTCTCCTTTTCTTTAACTTTTTCTTCTTCTTTTCTTTTGTTTCTTATTTTGTTTTTAATTGCCAGCTGGGCCTTAAGAGAGGTGGACCTAGCCAACAAGACTAAATGTGAGGGGGAGTATTAGAATAATTACATATTAAACTACGCATTCATCCAATAGTTTAAACTTATAGAACAGTTAACAGTGATCTATTAAACCATGCTTTCATCTAACACCTTATGTTTTTAGAACAGTTGGTAGTAGTTCCACAAAATCTCACAAATTGAACACTCAAAAGTCGTTTAACCTTTTTACTGCGGTAGTTTATGAGCCAAACAAGATGCGAAAGTCATTCTTATTCGATAAACTAAAGATTCTTACTCGATGAAGTAGAGATTGTGGTTAGGGAAACTCGGTTACAAATAAGAACTAAATCCTAATGCCCCTCGATTGTCAAATTAAGGAAGGTTGGCATGGTGTTCCAGCGTATCAGCCGCCGCACTAGCTCATCCTCGACCAAGAAGCTTTTAAGCTTATGACAAAATAGTATTAGAGCAGATTCCCTAAATTGTAGAGGTGTATGCCATGAAAAGATTTGATGCCACTTTTCCAACAAGTAAAGAAACCTTCATTGGTTTGCTAAAATCAAGAGAAGCCTAGTAGGAGAAAGAAGGTGCTATCGAAAGAGAATAGTCAGTATGCCCACACTTGTCAAGTTGACCACAAGTGACTACAAATTCACGAACAACTTTGTTCAAGAGAAGCAATTGATGTAGTGGAGCAACCTATTTTGTTGGGTGAACATTTGCTATTCATGTAAGTCCTCGGAGAGTGGAGTGGTAGTGATTGTTGAAGAATGCAAGGAAAAGGCGCTGTGAAATTTGGGTGGAGGAGAATGTCCTAATCCAATTTCTCCCATACCCATATGGACTGAAAAGTTAGGCTTTTGATGTCGAGGTGAAAAGCAAGAGATGCAAGAGAGTTGATATACCTCAACGTGGGAATGGCATAGGTTATTTACGTTAAGAATCTATGGCCGGAATGATTATCATCTTGGAGGATCTCTAAAGGCGGTCTGGCCTTCCGTGCACGGAATTAGTTCAAGCATGATGCCGCTTTCTAAACGATGGCCATGACAGACTGAAACGATTGTCATGCAGAAGTGCTCTATATGTCTCGCTCGAAAGAATGTCCAAGCCAAAGTAGTCATGGTATTAGGACGGCACAATTTGACATACCAACCTTGGAAATGATCAATAGAGGGAAGCTTGACCTGGCATCCCGGCTCAGCTATGCCGTCAGCCTTCCTCAGCCCCCCTCATCACCCAACCTACATTCAATCAAGGCAAGTCAACCTTTGAGGTGAACTGTTAATGATTCTCTCATTTCCTTTCTTTTCGCGAGTTAACTGAAAGACTTGATTATTAGTGTATCCACCTGACATCAACTCATATAGGAATAGGAAAATTCTCTTTAAGATCAATCAATTTATTAGACAAAATTGCCCCATCTATCCTCCTGAGAAGAGGTTTGCCCCCTTTTTTTGTACGTAAGTAAGGAACTATTCTGAGTAAATATAACCTAGATAGTTATGAGAAGGATGCTCATCAGCACCTTACCCTGTGACATGGGTGCGTGCTACTTCAATTGCTAGTATTGTTTACTCTTGGACTCACTGGGTTCAATCTATTGCTTGAACAATCGAGAAGCGGAATTCCTAGCGTACATTCAAATCTTGAAGAATGGAAGTGAATGAAGCGAAAGCGAGAATGTTGGCTTGAGTAATGCAAAAGGCTCGTCTTTGGTCCGAAAGCTTTGGGTCCACGACACAAAGACATTGTCACTTTTCAGTTTTAAGGCTAATATGATAGAAAGTCTAAGGGAAAATAATTTTGGGCCATCGACGAGGATATCTATGCAACAAAGTTTATCCTACCAGTCCGACTTTTAATCCCTTTCATTAAGAAAATCAGGTGATAATCAATCTTTAAATGCAAAAAAAGAAAATCTTGTACTTATACTTACTTAAGATATTATGAAAGTTATGGGGACATTATCCCCTTTTCACTTAATTAATTTCTCAAAGCCGTCGGACCAGTAATCATGGCTAGAGTAGGCACGAGCAGTGTGGGAAGTGTAAATTTTTTCGAATCACGAGTGCCAAACACTATGCAAGAGCGAAGGCGAGAGAATCAAAGGCGATGATGGCTCGTCGCTCCTCAGCTTCGTATTCTTCTTCACATCCTCGGTGCCCGATCCTCTCGTCTCTTTCGAGCAGGTAGACCTTCGCTATCAATCCCTTCTTCACTTTTTGGTCTCTCTCTCCCTCGCTCGATCGCTCTGTGCGTTCTCCGAAAAGCGAATCGAATGAGTTGTTTCGTGCGGGATTTCGCAGTGATGGCGAAGAAGAGAATCTCGAATGCGGGAGAGGCGGAGCAGGAGAAATCCGGGCCGATTGACAACATCGCCAAGTACTCCCAGCAGCGGCGAGGTCCGCCCCCCAAGCGCCGCTCCGATTTCTCTTTCTTCTTCTCCCCCTCCTCCTCCTCTTCCTCTCCTCCTTCTTCCATGTCCACTTCAGTTCTCTCTCTCTCTCTCCCTCTCTCTCTGCTCTCTCTCTCTCTCTCTCTCTCTCTGTGGATAATTTGCCTTCTCTTTGGGCGTCCGATGTGCTATTGGTGCGTGATTGGTATGTGTAATTCGGCTGTTCGTATATGTGCTATTTAATTTGGTTGGTGGCTCCAAGTTTGGATTTAATTGTAACCGCAGTTTTGGAGAACGGATTTGGTGTTTCCCTTGGGGATATCATTTTTGATCCGTGCTTCAGTGGTTATGTTCATTCAGTCTATTGTTCCTCGCTGCTTTTTCAATTGGGTTGGGCAACTGATATTCCTTTTTCAATTGGACTTATATCCTGCTAACTCTTTTCAGCTTTAGTGGGGTTGATCTTTTGGTTTCCTTTCTGACGTGCTATGGTTTCTCTGGCAGTGGAAAATTGGTCTTCATTCTACATTTATTGTGGTTCTATGTTAAATGTACTCTTTTCAGTTAATCTAATACGTGAACACGGAATGAGTCACCTATAATCTAGAATTGGAGAAGGATTTTGCAGTGCACGAATGTGTATTCTGCAAAAGCAGGAAACCAAAGAGATAATTGTGCATCTTTCTATGGCCTTCTTTAAGGCTCATAATGAGAACTGTGTACTTAATGGAGTTTTGGTGGTTATTAAGCCTTGCACCTACACAACATCTACGCAATGCATAGGAGTAATCTTTCGTCGAGTTTTCTGTGCATTTGAACATTGTGCAAGACATTATTTGGTCAAGTTTAGCAAGCAATTTCGTAGAATAATTTAATTATTTCACTTTAACTCTCAAGGTAAAACCTTTTATACTCAGATTACTTGCTAAGATTCTCTCATTGTAAAGATGGACTGTCGAATGTTGCTGCAGGCAGTTCAGATGCAGCAAGGGATAAAGGAAGACAATCTCTAGCATTCACTCCAGTCAAATGCTGCAAGTCATGGTGTGTAGGATCTGGATTTTTGGATGTCACGTTAAGATATATTGAACCAATAGGAAAAACATAAATGGTAGTACACAGGAAGAAGAGAACATTTACAATAGTTTATGTATTAGATCCTAATCAGCATCACTTTAGTAATTCAAAACTTATATTCTTTCTTAGTTATCTTACGACAAAAAATCCTACTGCTAGGACACGTATGGGGTATTTCTGTTGGGTATCAATTTTAATTTTCATTTGGAGATGCATGTGGAAATATGTGATTTAGAAACACATTCATTTCAGGATGCTGGTCACGCCAAACAAATTTCAGGGTACTGAAAGCAGTGATGTTTGCATGACTCCAGTGAGTGTTGTATTGGAAAGTACAGACTATGAAGTGTTGTCTCCTGCCGAAGTAAGTAATCTTTACGTTAATCGTTTTCAGCAATTGTTTAATGCTTTATTGGGCTTTGACTGTGTTATTAATCCACTTATATTTCTCCTTTATTATGTCCCTGTCCTCTCTAAACTATTATAATCTATATCCACTCCCATTGTCTTTCACAAATTGCAGTGGGCATAACTCTGCCTTGCAGTTTTATCTCGTTCTACAGGAAGTCTTATTCACCGTAGACTATGCATATGCTGCATTCTCCCTTTTCCTAGTCTCTCCATCTTGATGATTCCAAGTATCACTCTTATTATCCACAAAGCGCCACGTTAGGGAAGAAAAAGATCCATCCTTGCCATTCTCAACATCCTTACAATTTCCATTTTAATTTATTGGATCAGGACGCTTGCAACTGTAGAAAAGCCAAAAATGGGCGAGTCATGCTCCTAGCTCCTATGTTTAGTAGAATAAAAGAAAAGCTCTATAGCTTTGCTGCTTTGCAGTACTTTTTTTTTTTTTGGAAATTTTGCTGAGAATCAACATTTGGGTAGTGATAGAAACATTTTAGTTCCCTCCAGATTAGCTTTCAATAAGTATTAATGAAAGGAGAATCATAGGATCCGTCTCCATAGAGAGATACATATATACTTTTAGATCCAGCTCAGGATTTGTTCCCTTTTGATTGAAACATCTACCAAAGCAAAGCATTCCTAGAGTGCAGCATACTTACTGATTTTTCATGAGTGAAATTTCCTTTCGAATGTCTAGCCTATAGATTCTTAAATGTTGATGCGATGTGTAATTGGTGGTAGACTATGGACACCAGTTTCTCAAGCTAGTTTGCATTGCATAAGTAGCCACTCCCATGACCATATCCTTTAATGCTCTTCTCGTGATTGTCATCTCACAATGGTGGGATAACCAATTTCAGAACCAATGGGAGTTTTAAGAATTGATAATTCTTTGAAGATTCCATTATTTATCTAACTTAGCATCTATTGTTCCTTTTTTGTATGAAGCGGCAAGCCTCAAATGATGACCACGCGAGCTCCTTCCAACAGTTATCCTCTCCTGATGAGGCAAATAACTTAGATCGTGTGGATCCTTACTCTGGTATGTTTCTTACAAATTGGCATACTGCTGGTACATTCCACACTCGAGTGATATTTTGTAAGCGATTTCCACGATTAAATAAAAAGGCTGTATATATTCACTGCTCCGTAGGCGAATTTATAAAGTTTCTACACTTAGCAATTTTGGTTGTGCTCCGGAAGTAGGTGCTTAAGATGGTCTCTCTGGTACCAATGCATAATGCATCCATGTCCTTGAATGTGATTAAGGCGTCTACTGACCAAATTCTGAAATTTCTTATAAAGAAGCTAGATAAGTAATTCAGCATGTTTCTGTTTAGTTGAACAGCTTATCTCTTCACATTCAGCTGTTTCAGGGTAAAGCAGAAGTTATTCATTTGTAGATCTTTTGATTTCTCATGAGCCAACTGCACTTGACATCTACCACATCAGTGGTTACTTCATTCCCCCAACCTCTGGTGTTGTTGTGGGATATGTTTTTAAGAAGAGCTTACGCTTCTTAGCAAGAAGCTGGGGGCATTTAAACACCTGTTAAGACAAGGATAAATACATCTGGCCTTTACTTGTGAGAAGACCTTTTGTCTCAAAAGCTTAAACTTTCAAGGAAGAGTCCACAACGTATAAAGCACTTTTCTGAATACTCTACCTTGCTTACAAGCTAGGCCTTACACGTAGAGCAAATGTTCGATAGGAGGCAAGGACAAAAGTAATAATAAAGAATAGCATTTAGAAAACTTACAAGAAACTCAGACTTTTGACCTTTATTTTTTTTATCATAGTGTTTGCCTGAAAAGTTTAGAAGCATCGAGGTAACAGGGCCACAATGTTTCACAGCGTTCCCCCTTCTGCATTGATGATATGAATGCTTTAGATTAGTGAGACTTGGATGTTGGATATTCTTACCCTTCTAAACTGGGCTTGGAATGCTAAATGCCTGGAGCTGATTTCAATAGACAGTTTACTACTAGTGCAGATTCATGGAATTGCTTTGGCCAAAGTAGAATTACAGATTCAGTGGACATGAACTGATGAAAGTCACAGCACATGCACTTCTGAAGCTCACTTTTTCTTATTTCTCTGTTTGACCAGGTGGATGCATCATATCAAATCCGAGAAGCATAGAAGACGACTCCTCAGAAAAAGGGAGAGGCAAGAGAAAAAGAAAGCCTAGATCCTTCTTTAGTGTGAGTAGTCATTGTCCTCTAATGAACTGATATAAAATAATGTCTGGATGCAATATTGCCTGAAACATCTGTTTTTTTGTTATAGGACGACCTATACTCACCATCGAGATCACCGAAAAAGGTCCGCCGGTATAGAATAATGCGATACCTAGGCCTTATGGCCCCCGTAGGCTCTCCTTATTCAGTCAATAATTAGCATTGCTTCTGGAACTATGGGGTTTTTTGATATTTAATTTCCTCGTTCAGTAAAATGTTACCTTGTTCGTGCATAGCAACAGATCACGCATCTAATTGTATGAGAGAGATTTGCTGCATTATCTAACTACTGGCCCGATGATTAGGAGACATATTTCCTCAAGATATGAGCTACATGGTCTTTCCTTTATTTTGGCCATAACATTATTCTTTTTTCATCTGCACATGTTTGTGTTTGAACAGGCTTTCTGCTCTCTACAGCCTCAAGTTGTGGCCCTCGACTGCTCTCACACTTCTGCTTGTCATATCTGATTCTTTTCGAAAAAATGCACGTTGCTATGAAATCATACATCGTCTCGCACTTGCACGCCAACTTCAAATTAGACTGTCCTAATAAAATTAACTGTAGGTTGATATTGCATGCCATGATTTCACGTAAATACTGGATCACGATGAAATCGTTACAATTATTGGAGGTGCATGTTCATATGAAACTGACATTGTTGATAGGATAAAAATTAGCACCCCTTAGTTGTTTCACACACGCAAGCTGTATGCGTACACGAGGTGTGGTCATTTGGCATTCAATTGGTGCCCGTTTGGTTGAAAATGTTGGGTATAACATGAATTTTGCAGATAAGATAGGGGCAAAGATAATCATAAGACTAAAACTGTCGTACAAATGAAAAAAAGTAGCCCACAGGTGATGGCCTATTGGCCCTCACGTGTGCGCAGCAAAGGGTTTGGATGGGGCAGCAGAAAGGGCCAGTGACCCTCGTCGACCAGAGGCGACAGCCAAGCCCTAATGTAGATATGAGTCTGCACAATTATTGGCCACACAATTTTAAGTACGAACTCTGCAATCAATTGAGCTTTGTGGTCGTCTCGGGTAGCAAGAAGACAATGTCCAAATGGAAAAATGACACAAAATGGTTCATAAAATTTAATTTAACGTGCAATATTATCTTTAAACTTTTAATTTATTTAATGTGATCTCTGAACATAAGTCCAATGTGCAATGTCATGTGGTTCTTGAACTTTTTGATTTATAATGATCCTGCATATTGAGCCAAAGTTTAAAGTTCACATTAAATAAATTTAAAATTTAGAAATGACAATGCATATTTTGCCAAAGTTTAGGATTATTGTATAATTATACATCTTTGGATTCCATTTCACGACACAACCCATTCCCACACATGCTCCTTTGCCTTCAACCTCTCTAATCTCAGTTTTTTTCCTTTTTTGGGTCAGAATCTCCTCTCTCAGTTCGCCTTTAAAATTTTCGCACGCAACCTTAGAACCCAATATTTGTCCAAATCTCGAGCCACTCAGGCTTCTCACAAAACGTGCTCAATACTGATTTTCCCGCTGTCAGAAACGGAAGCAGATGAGAACCCACGTAAAGACAAGTTTGGATGGGACAAGTGACTACGAACGTGAATCAAATGCGACGATGAGGTCCCCGTCATTGAACCATGATGTTGAACTTCGGGTTTGCCACCTCTCTCCTTAGGTTAAGTTTGGTCCTCGTGATATTAGTCAAGATAGGATATATTATCATTATCTTGTATTTGATAGCTATTTAGGATAGGATAAAGGTTTGGCAGCTGCTCAAGATATGATAAAGGGAATATAGCCTTAATAAAAAAATCTCAAGGGAGAAAATGAGAGAGATCAGGATAGGATTTTTCAAGAAAGTAGACATAAGGAGAATCGAATTTTTCCTACAATCACTACATCTTCTCTATGTCGGGCTGCCTTTTCGCCATGTAGGGCCGCCTCTCTAGCGGCAGCGACCATCAAGTGTAGTTGCCTCTCCGACGACGCTAGGCTGGGGTCTCCGATAGCAAAATTGGGCATCATAAGTGCCTTGTTCTTTGATCAATTGTTTTTGCGTGATATAAAATCATGGTCCACATTATTTAACCACTTAAACCTTTCCAACATTCAAAATGAGTCTCGACATCCTATGAAAAACTCAAGATTGATCATTGACTTTCAAAAGAGGCCTCAACATTTGAAAGGGTTCTTTTAGACGACTTATACAAGTGCATTTTTAACTTACGAAAAGAGACCAAATAATTAGATTGCTCAGCAGTTATTTCCTCACTTGACAAGACAACAAGCAAGACCAGCGAGTCATTCTCAAAGGTTTCAACTCCAAATGAAGACCCTCGATTATATGGGGTTTGCTTCGTTGATATTGTGCCCTAATTCAGATGGCACAGACCTTTACTCAAGAATAACTCACTCATCATAACTCATCATTGAATAATTTCTAAAGCATCTTAATGTTTCAGCAAAATAGAGTCAATGTTAGTCGCGCCTTGTCTTGCCTCTGCTTATTCGACTTTAAATTTGTAGTTCACTAAATAGTAGATAAGACATGACAAAATCATTAGAATTTATATCATATCCTATCCAGGTTAGAAATTCGAACGATCAAACGAAGCCTTATAGTTTTTAAGAGGTAAAACCTTTTTCACTAGGAATCTAGAAAGTGTTTGCGCCATTAAAAAATCCCAAGCTTCTTTGGCAAAAAAGGCACCCTCCCCCATGTTTGTACAAGCCCTTGCCTGTGGTCGGTGTTAAAGCCATGACATCCCAGGCTCATCGCGTCTATTATCGGCTTTAATAGAAAAATTAATTAAAATATTGCGCAGACAGATAATAAACACATCACTTTATTTATTAACAACTGACAAATGTCGAGTCTATTTTACTTATAATTGGGAGACTCGTCGAGTGGCATCAAAAGTAGCTTGTCACCCTACCCGTTATATAAAACATGAGGACAACAGTCCCCAACAAAAGTTCCCGCATCACAACTCGACAATTGTCCTATGCCAAACCTTGACCTGTGTCGTACAACATCCTCCTACTACTCGACTCGAACTACTTAGCCTACCTAGGGCGCCACATATTCAAAAGGCAAGGGTCCAAAAACCTCAGGTCGTCCTCCAGCACGACATAAATGGCCACAAAATGAGGCAGGATCACTCTTGCATCTAGGCCACCATCGACCCACAATGAACACGTAGCCCAGACATACTCCAAATCGGGCGTCTTGGGGAAAAAAAAATATGGTTATAGCTCCCATGTCAGGTGGATTGGTACACCATAAGAGATAGTAGGGGGGCTGGTCATAATTATTTACCTAAAAAAAATGCCAACAAAAAGGAGTGAGATAAACTCAACAAGTCAATTCTCTAATTCACCGTCTAATTCAACCGTTGAGATTTATCAAGCAACGGCAAACCAATAAGCATCAAGCTCCTAGACAGTTAGTATTCAATCCATATCTTAAACACTTCGTAAATGAAGATGGTAAAGGTATGCGGTGCTGTGGAGATATAGTCATGACCATTTGCATATGAAACATGCCATTTACAACTTTCTTGACCTGATAACTTTTTGAGTAATTCAATGGTAACATTGTCTATTGTTTCGTATTGCCTACAAGACCAGCCCAGACACGTAGCAGGGTCCTCTCATAACCCCATGGGGTATATGAATTCGGGTGTGAGCCCATTTCCTTAACCTGATGTGGTTCAAGTTCAATGATATGCAACTCTATATTTGTGACCACTATCAACGCGCGACTTATATGAGGTCATATCGATTTTTATTAGATCTACTTTTCACTAAGGAGACCGGTACAATTAACGAACACTTGAATGATTGACCTTTTAGCGTTCCAAGTTAGAAGATAACTAGTAATAAACTAAGCACATACCCTACGTTCGACACCAAAATACTACGGGTACCCCCATTGCAATTTCCCATTACCACTATTTTTAAGCCTCCCACGCAAATACCAGAGCACAAGCACCCACGTACATTAGCACCCTCACTTTTCCGAAATTCCTTATCTGAACATTCGCTCAAAGCACCACCAACTCATACTACCTAACCGCATTCAACTTCGCTACCTCACTCTTTTGGCCCTTCCTAAACTCCGCCACCAGCCTTTGAATATCCACTCAATTCACCCTAAGGATCGTGAACTTATTTCGTTTTTAGTCCCTGTTGGCCTCCTCCTCTGTTACATTTGACAGGGACTTATGCCTTAGCATTTGGGTACAGTCCACTATCAATCCAAACAGTAAAGCTTGGGTTCACGAGCAGAGGGCATGTGCGGTTTCACCAGTCACCGTCCAACATCTCCATCTCCAGATTACTACTAACCGAAGCCAATCCTGAAGTGTTCATATATTGTTGTAACTATCCCGACAGTTCCCAACCAGTTCTAGGATGGAAATTAGCGGCACATCAGACCAAGAGTTCTACCTCTACACCCTTCAGATTATGCGATCAGTCTGTTAGAGTTTTTCTAATGTGAGCTCGCCTTAATTGAAATTGTAATTGATCGTTTTACGGTATTAATTTAACGTATACGGAATTAGTTTAATAAAGAAAGGATTTAAGGTTTTTTAATGGGCCGAATATGGGCTTGGCTAGTGTGGGCCGAGTTCGGCCCGGCCCGTGATGAGAGGGCCCAGCTGGACTTCTATATATGGCTAGGACCCCCCTCTAGCCTCAACTCTTTTGCCATTTTGAGTCCCTTTCTCCTCCATAAGGCAAGAGAGAGAGAGAAGCTAGGGTTGGCGGTCTCATCCACGCCAGACGATTCCGAGGTCATAGAGGGGAAGTTCCAAGCCCGCTCGTCGGTTCGGCTCGCCACAGAATGACCATGGAAGCGAAATCAGATACGCAAGCTCAATTCCTTGCCTATTTTGTTGCTAAAATCTGACTACGGCAATCCTAGGGAGTCGTAGGTGACAAGGGACGGTCGATCCGACGGCCAACAGTTGGTATCAGAGCCGTCGTAGCTCGATTTTAGCACGTACTGGTTTTGCCTAATTTCGTGACTTTTGGCATGCTAAAATTTAATTTTGAAAGCATATTTGGGATCGTCTCATCGAAACGATCAAAACGGTGGGTCGCCGGCTGCCAGAAGAGGCCCCACGCGCCGCCACGCGCGATCTAAAGGAACGGCTGCGATAGCGCGTGGGATTCACGCGATTTACGCGCCAACGCGTGGGATTTACGTACCCGACAAATTCAATGTGTCGAGTGACGTCATTGCTGACGTCACCTGACATATTAAATGTGTTGGGGTGACATCATCGATGATAGCACCTCACCGCGCCGAGACGCCACGTGGCACCGCGTACGGCTACCACGTGGCGATAACGTCAGCAATGACGTCATCGGCCACGACCGGGTTGACCCCACCCGGTTTGACCGGGTCAACCCGACCCGATCAAATGTTGACCGGTCAACGGTTGACAGTTGGCCGTTAACCGTTAACGGCGTTGACCGTTAGTTAACGGTCAAGGGCCCCCGCACGTGCTATGCACATGCGGCGCGTGAGGCTCACGCGCCGGTCTCCTAGCGACACGTGAGGCTCACGCGCTGGTTTTCTAGCGGCGTGTGAAGGCGCGTGCGAGCTCCGATGGAGGTGATTTTTTCACCGTTGTGCTCGAATGGAAATTGTCTACACTGTGGTATATTCATTTTAATTTTTTGAGCCTTTTAAAGTCTTGAAAAATGCGAAAAACCCACCATTGTACAAGTATAATAATTAGGGGTAATTTTGTCATTTTTATTTTATTTAATTATTTCCATATGGGTTTTTTTTTGGAATAATAAGGTTGGCTCACTTATTGAATACCACATAAGGAATGTGTAGAGCATTACTGAGCACCGACACAAGTGAAACCCACAAATGTATGAAGCAATGCTATTGGCACTAGTTGTGATTTTAATGACAATTGCTCGTGTCATCAAGTTTAAAAATCACACCATACAATAATTATGAGGCATGAAATTTATATCCCTAGTGTGAGAGAGTTTCAAAGATTTGATTGAGTTGTGACCGCCAAAGTGGCACACTAGGTTGAATTTGAGAAATATCAGTCTCGCATTATGGTGGAATGTCTCCTGTTCTAATGCATGATCATACTCCCAAAGGAGGTAATTATGCGTCAGGCCATGGAGGGATACATGAACAACATATGACTGGGAAGTGACTAATTCTAGTGATTCATACACCCAAGATGGTGACTCACAAAGATTGGAATATATTCTCATGGTCTTTATCATGTAAGGAGTTTGCAATTGCATGTCATCTATTCTGCCCAAATGTGATTATATGATGATGTGTGTGACTCTCTGAAATGTATACTTTTAAGGATTTAAAGTTACACAGTGCTCACATGATGCTAATGGTAAGTATTGCTTGTTTTTCAGTCACCTTTTCTGTGAATAGCAACTCCATTACCATAGAAGTTCTGAATGGTTCAAACTTCAAAAAATGGAAGGAGGACTTTGTGTTTGCAATGGAATTGGTTGATGTTCATATTGCTCTTTATGAAGATAAGCTTGCCGACCTAGTTGAGAGCAGCGCTGTGCCTGAAAAGGCGTATTTTGCCACCTGGAAAAAGAGCAACAGGATCTGCTTGCTATCAATGAAGCGATCCATACAGAAACATTTAAAGAACAGCTTGCCAACTGACTGCACCACGAAAGAAATGTTGGAAACCCTGAAAGCCAGGTACCGAGTATCTTCGAATGCTGAGGTTGGGACACTTATCCAGCTACTTTTTAATATGAAGTATACGGGTGTAGGAGGTGTTAGGGACTATATCTTGAGAATGCTAGATTTGCAAACAAAATTGAAAGTCGTAGATATAGTAATCATTCATACCATCAAGCCTTGAACACCCTCCCCCCTGAGTTTGGGTTGATCAAGACCAGTTTCAGCACACAGGATGAGACTTGATCTGTGAATGATTTGATATCTAAAGTAATGGCGGAGGAAGAAAAATTGAGGAAGGATGGAGGGTACTATGCCTTAGTTGCTTCCAGTTCCAGCAAAAGGAAAGGCAATGGGCCTAAATCTCGTACTCAAAAAGGTACTCGTCCCACCACTGGTCCATCTGATAATTTGGGTAAAAAGAAAGCATCCTTAAAGAAGGATAGTAACAGCTGTTTCTTCTGTAAGAAGAAAGGTCACATGAAGAAAGACTGAATCAAATATAAAAATTGGCTATCTAAACATGAGCATACAGGTAATGATTCTTTGACACTGGTTTGTGAATCCAATCTATCTGAAGCCCCATTCAGTTCTTGATGGCTAGATAGTGGTGCGACTAATCATGTTGCATTCACCATACAGGGGTTCATAAATCAGAGGAAACCAAATCAAGATGAATCGAAACTCATAATGGGAGATAACAACAAAGCTAACTTTGAGTTCGTGGGAGATGTCATTTTGATCCTATAGTCTGGGTTTCATATGATGTTAAGAAACACTTTCTATGTACCTTCCTTTAGACGGAACTTAGTTTCTATATCATGTTTGGACATGTGTGGTTATTCTTTTGAAATAAAGAATAGTGTGGTTTCTATGTTCTATAATTCAAATAAAGTTGGGTACTGCAACATGTCCAATGGATTGTACAGATTGTGTTTAACTCCCAACGACATATACGTAGCTTATACAGTCGAAAAAGTTGTCTCCAAAAGGACTCTACCTAAGGAACAGTCTTACACATTGTAGCACAAACGTCTTCGTCACATTTCTAGGGAAAGAGTGGACAGGCTTGTAAAAGCCGATATTTTACTTACTCTTAATGATGACCTAGAAACTTGTGTGGACTGTTGTAGAGCTAAGATGACCAAAATAAAGAAAAAGTCTGCAGTTCGAACTTCTGACCTATTTGAGGTCATACATGTTGAATCTAGCAATATCACCTAGAGGGGGGTGAATAGGTGATTTAAAGAGATTTTAATGATATGATGCGGAATTAATAATCAAATCAAAATGTATGCAGAATCAAAATCTGAACAAGTGAAATTAGAGATTCTAATTGTGAGCAAATTATGAATCTGAATGCAAATATGCAACTTCTGAGCAAGCAGATTCTGAATGCTAAGGCTGGCGTGCAAAACACAAAGATCAGAGTTATGAGATAGAGAAACTTGCACACAACAGTTATAGTGGTTCGGCTTATATCAAGCCTACGTCTACTCTCCCACGCTGACAACCGATAGGCTGATTTCCACTATATATAATTGAGGATTACAAGAATCTGTATGCTTCTCACACGAGTAACACAATAGCCTCTCAACACATGTAAGTGGTGTCTCTCGTCTACAAAAGAATAATCGCAAGTTTGAATCGCTCAAAGCTTTGGAATTTTTAGTTCGTCACACTGCCCAATCGTCTTCGTTGATCCTCTTTTATACTCCTCTAACCTTGAACTAGCCATTGGTCAAGGTGTCCCAAGGATCGCTCCTCAATCATTGATTGATCGTCATCAACCTTGATTAACGGAGACTGTATCAGAGAAGATCTTCTAGCCGTTGTAACAGAGTCTGAACGCTTCAGAGTCAGTCACCCATACAACTGAGACTTCAGCTTTCCATAAGTAGAGTCAATCCAATCTTCAATATTCTTTGTATATGGAAGGTGTCATCCAACTGTAGATATTCTCCTGATTTGATGAGACAAGAATCCAGTCAATCAAATCATACAAACTTCCATAGATATCCTAGCCGTCTCGGAAACCTGCCATACGTGGGTCTTCAGAGTCTCTTATAAGACTGAGTCTGAAATTGTGTCTGAACATACTTCAGAGTCAGTTTACAACTGAAGTTCCTCTGATTTACTTCAGAATTAAGTAACGACTTTTGCTTCTAGAGGATCCTTACTGATGAGTCACATAAATCTTCTAGCCCATAGGTATTCAGATGCAGCTTCCTTGAAGTCTTTAAACGGAACTCTTCTTCATCTGAAGGCTTCAGAGACAACGCTCATCCTTCAGAGACAATTCCTCTTTCATCTGAACACCTTTGCTTCTACAGACTTAGAAGTAGATACATGACATCTCTCTCTTGAGTCTGAACATCAGATCTGGATCTATATGAGCTTCTTTTCACAAACTCATCTCTGCAAAAGCAATTTCAATGTGTTAACTTAATTCTTGAATAGAAAAGGAAAGTTTTGTCAGAGTCAAAACATTCAGAGAGACAAACTTCTTCAACAATACATACTGATATAAGTGGACCCTATACTCCAACATTGTGTAGAAATTATTATTTCATCACTTTCATTAATGACTATTCCTGATATGGTTATCTGTACTTGATTAAGGAAAAGTCCGAGTCTCTTGATAAATTTAAGATATTTCGGACTAAAGTCGAGAAACAGTTGGGAAAAGTCATTAAAGTTGTCAGATCATACCGTGATGGTGAGTATTATGGTAAACATGGCGATGCTGGATAACTTAAAGGGTCATTTGCCAAATACTTAGAGGATTCTGTGATAGTAGCTCAGTTCACTATGTCTGGGAGTCCTGAACAAAATGGTGTGGCCAAAAGGCGAAATTGCACCTTAATGGAAATGATGAGCAGCATGATAAGTAAGTCCAACCTGCCTAAATTCCTATGAGGTGAAGCTTTGAAGACAGCTCTTTATCTGTTGAATCGAGTTCCCACTAAGGCTGCTCCACTGACTCCTTTTGAGTTATGGACTGGACGTAAACCCAGCTTGAATCATTTGAAGGTCTGGGGTTGTCCTGCGGAAGTAAAGCTGTATAATCCAATTTTGAATAAGCTGGGTCCCAAGACCACAAGGTACTATTTTGTATCCTATCCAGAGCATTCCAAGGGATACAGATTTTACAATCCTAATGGAGGCTCAAGGATTGTAGAATCACAGACAGCTAAGTTTCTAGAATACGACGTGGCCGAAAAGGGTACTTGTTCAGAGACTATTGAAAGTAACAGTACGACGGATAATACTGTATCGTTTTCTCTCCCAATACAGATAGCTATGGAGCCTCCCATACCAGTGACTGTGCCTATTGAGCTTCAGGATCCTATGGTTGAAACTGTTCCTGATGAAGTAAATCAAGCTCCACAGCCGCAGAATCAAGCTGGGGAAGTTTCACTAAGGAGGCCTGTTAGGCAAAGACGATCAGCAATTCCATCGGACTATATAGTCTATCTGGGAGAACAAGACTCTGATATAGGCTGCGTAGTTGATCCAGTTGCCTATAAGGATGCTGTTACCTGTGCACAATCAGACCTGTGGTTGGATGTGATGAAAGATAAGTTGCAATCTATGAGACATAATGGAGTTTGGGAGTTTGTCAAGTTACCTACAGGTCATAGGGCAATCGACTGCAAATGAGTCTACAAGACGAAAAGGGATTCCAAAGGAAAGGTGGAAAAGTTTAAAGCTAGACTGGTAGCTAAAGGTTTCACTCAAAGAGAAGGAGTGGATTATGAATCAACCTTCTCTCCAGTCTCTTCTAAAGATTCTTTTAGAGTGATTATGGCTTTAGTGGCTCATTTTGACATGGAGTTACACCAGATGGACATCAAGACTGCCTTTCTAAATGGAGATCTCAAAGAAGAAGTTTATATGACTCAACCTGAAGGGTTTGAAGTTAATGATTCGAGTGACCTTGTATGCAGACTGAAGAAGTCAATCTATGGCCTCAAGCAAGCATCCAAGCAATAATATTTCAAGTTTCATAGCGTTGTCACTTCATTTGGTTTCGTTGAAAATAAAGTAGATCGGTGTATATACTGCAATGTCAGTGGAAGAAAATACATTTTTCTTGTTCTTTATGTGGATGACATTCTACTGGCGAGCAGTGATATTGATCTATTGCATGAGACGAAGTGTATGCTATCAGAGAATTTTGACATGAAAGATCTTGGTGAGACGTCCTTTGTCCTTGGCATTGAAATCCATAGGGATCGCTCATGCCATATTTTGGGTTTATCTCAGAGGGCATATATTGATCGTATCTTTGAGAGATTCAACATGTAGGATTGTAAGCTATGTATTGTTCCTGTCTGTAAAGGTGATAAGTTGAATCTTTCACAGTGTTCTCAGACAGATATGGAGAAATCTGAAATGAAGAATGTACTTTACGCCAGTGCACTTGGGAGCATTATGTATGCTCAAGTATGTACTAGGCCATACATTGTTTTTGTGACAGGACTTCTGGACAGATACCAGTCAAACCTAAGAAATAATCATTGGGTTGCTGCCAAGAAGGTCTTAAGGTACTTAAAGAGGACAATGGACTACATGATGACTTACAGGCGTGTTCAGAACCTGCAGCTTGTTGGATACTTGGATTCAGATTTTGCGGGTTGTTAGGACGACAAGAAGTCGACAACGGGCTACATATTCATGTTGGCAGGCGGTGCAGTGTCATGGAAAAGTGAGAAACAGAAATTCATATCCTCCTCTACCATGCAAGCGGAGTTCATAGCGTGCTTTTCAGCGGCTACTCAGGCGATTTGGCTCCGGAACCTCATTAGGGAGTTGATCGTATTTGATTTTGTTGATAGACCCATACAGTTATATTGTGACACTAATTCTGCAGTGTTATTTATTAACAACAACAGAAGTCTAAAGGGGTCTAAATATATAGAGGTCAAATTTCTGACCATAAAGGAATCCGTGCAGAAAGGTGACGTTGCAGTAGAGCATATTTCTACAGATGATATGATTGCAAACCCACTAACTAAAGGTCTTCGCCCTTATATTTTTGAGCGACACATCGCTAATATGGGTTTAGAGGCGTTATTGGATGCTGTGATTTAATGGGAGGCATCTTTCAGTTTGCTCTAATAAAGTTTACATATGTCTTGTTACATTTTGTAACATAATGATATGTATTGAAGTGCTTATAGCACTATTAATGTTAAATACATATTCTTGTAAATCTTGAGATATGTGTAAGTCTCGAGTAATGGCTATGGGCATTTAGTTATTAGCCGTGTTTATATGTCTTGTTACACATAAAGAAAAGTTAACTACAAAGCTGAGACATATACAGGTTCATTAGAACCATATGGATATTCTCTGGTGGCACATCAAGTTCTGTGTTGCATAAGGAGAGAGAGAATGGTGTCCGACAAAGTGGATGACACATAAAGTGTATCTCTTTTGAGGTGTTATCCAATTGCCACACTACCATATTAAATTCATATTAGCAAAGTTAAGAGCACTTGTGACCATGGATGGCTCTGAGTCTGCTGACGCAGTTACTGGCATGATCCGGTGTTTAAGACTTTATGGGATCGGATTGGCTATTAAAAATAATCCTTAAACCAATATAAAGGCGTGCACTACAGTACAGTTTCAATTAATGCTCGTCCAAGTGGGAGAATGTTAGAGTTTTCCTAATGTGGGCTCGCCTTAATAGAAATTGTAATTAACCATTTTACGGTATTAATTTACCGTATACGGAATTGGTTTAATAAAGAAAGGATTTAAGGTTTCTTAATGGGCTGAATATGGGCCTGGCTAGTGTGGGCCGAGTCTGGCCAGGGCCGTGATAAGAGGGCCTAGCTGGACTTCTATATATGTCTAGGACCCCCTTCTAGCCTCAAGTCTTTTGCCATTTTGAGTCCCCTTCTCCTCCATAAGGCGAGAGAGAGAGAGAGAGAGAGAGAGAGAGAGAGAGAGAGAGAGAGAGAGAGAGAGAGAGAGAGAGAGAGAGAGCTAGGGTTGCGATCTCATCCACGCCAGGCGATTCGAGGTCATAGAGGGGAAGTTCCAAGCCCGCTCGTCGGTTCATCTCGCCACAGAATGACCATGGAAGCGAAATCAGGTACGCAAGCCCGATTCCTTGCCTATTTTATTGCTAGAATCCAATTACGGCGATCCTAGGGAGTCGTAGGTGACGACGGACGGCCGATCCGACGGCCAACACAATCTCTCACTTGCCTTCCCCGCAATTTCAACTGTCCTACATAAGGACAAAATTCTGCACCTCTCAGCTGAAACAACCAATAGCTTATCCACAGAGCAACCTAACGTTTTTGACCCACATGAGGGAATTAGCCGGTATATTAGAAAATGACTCACCTCTGCTTTCTGCGGTTAGCTTTAGAGCGCGCCTGAAGCTGAGGAGTTGTCGAATGCCTGACCAACTAAGGAGGTAACTACACTGCGCGAAGGAGATCTGCGTGAGCTCCCGAGAGGGTGTACAACTTTCTTCCTTCATCTAATCCTTCGGCGACATCCATGAAGACGTGTAAGACGAGAAAGATGGGTAGAAGACTTGACTTGGGCCAACGTGTGACTGTCCAGCTGGGCTGAAGCTTTTGGGCTGGAAAAATTCAATGGGCCTCTCAGCCAAACCTAATGAGCTTCTGATAGGCAAAGGGTGAGGCTCTGTCTGCAGGTTCCATGGGCTCGTAATCCGTAATCTCGTGGCCTTTTGTTGTCTCAGCCGATCAAGTTTTTGGACATTCAAATGGGCCTTCGGTGGAGGGTCAAGGGGGAAGGACTCCTAGGCCCTGATGAGCCCCATGATGGCCTCAAGGCCCTGAGACCATGATGGCCCACGACCTCCCGCTTGCATTGAAGGAAACCAGGCGCCCATTTAAGCAGGGCCATTGGTGTGCAGGCTCAAGGCTACCGACGCAAATGAGTGGCTCACAATTCCCTTTGGCTGAGCTGGTCCAAATTGGGCTGAGCCTCCTCATAATGTCTAATTGTCTCGGGTCAAATTACACCGTAATAATCTAACAAACTGGGTTCATTAAGTCAGCCTTCTCAAGTTACTTCTCTTTTTGGGACCGCCACTATTCGATTTTTAACAGCTTTGTTCAAATCGAATCTCGATTCATTGGCTCAAATCAGCTTTCTAATCCCTTTCATCCCTTTCCTATTTATTTAGAACTATTTAAATGGGGCGTTACATGTAATGACATTCACCAACCATTGTTACCCCTCGACAACCCGCGGGCCTAAAGATTCACTGCCCCATTCAACCCTTTTCACCAAGAGGTGAGGGCCCGTAGGCTGTACTTGTCTTTTTTTTTCTTTTTCGATTTCAAAACTTTTAGCCCTTTTGCATTCTATTAGTAAATTTAGGTTAAAAAATTTGATTTCTATCAATAGTGCTTACTCTTCATGCTTTAAGTTAAAGTTAACATCTCCTAGGAGATTGAAATAATAAAAATGCCATGTAAGAACTTTTTGAAAATAACAAAATATGTCACGTCAGCATTTCTTATTAGTTAAGTTGACAGAGTAAATAACTTGTTGGGAAGAAATTGATAGAGTTAACATTTTTTAACTTTTTAAATTTAATTGTACTTTCACACAAATTTAAGAGTTATCAGGGCCTGTAGGCTGTAGTTGTCTCTTTTCCTTTTTCAATTTCAAAATCTTTTAGCCCTTTGCATTCTAACTTAAGTAAAATTTAGGTTAAAAAATTATGATTTCGATCAATAGTGCTTACACTTCCTGCCTTAAGTAAATTTATAAATAAAAATGCCATGTAAGAACATTTTGAAAATAACAAAATATGTCACGTCAGCATTTCTTATTAATTAAGTTGAGAGAGTAAATAACTTGTTTGAAAGAAATTGATAAAGTTAACATTTTTTGAAACTTTTTAATTTAATTGTCCTTTCGCAACAAATTTTAAGAGTTGCATTTTAAGAATGGTCACTCTAGTTCAACTATCCATCGGATCCTGGTGGTGATTGCTTATGCCTAAAAGGCGTTTTTTTTTTTTTGGTTGAACGAGAGATTCCATTCTTTAAGCAGAATAATACTTAGATTTATATAGAAGGCTTTCAAGCCTAGCAAGTCTCAAATAATTGTAGAACAAATCAAATACCAGAAAGTAAATAATAAAGCACACTCTGCGACTAAAAGCACATTCTCATTTTTTTAAGAACAGATCTATTACTATAAATAATGCGCGATCGATCATCAGATTCAATGATAAGTACATGTTGAGATCTCCTACGTCATTTGCAATGATTTGTGGTGCGCGTTTAAGTTCGAAGTCCTCATCACTATCGGTGAGTAATAACACTAACATTAATATGTTGAAAAAACACAAATCAAATACCTGTAATGAACTCTCAAATCTAAATCTAGATCTAGATCTAGTTCGAGAGAATAAAATTCAGGTTATTTTTAAGCTCATTTGCTCTTTGCTTATGTTTCAACAATCCACCGAGTCTAGTCAATCTTCCCGATAGCATCCATGGCTATTCTCTCTCTATCTCTCTGCAATGCATGCTTAGAGGTGGAAATCGTTTTGCGAGCAAAAAATTGACGCCACACAACATATCATGATGATGATGTGATGATCTAAGTGGTCCTAATGTTTTTCTTTACAGCAACTAGAGTTGACTATTTTACTTGTCAACGTGTCAAATGGGTCCGTCGGGTCGGGTCGGGTATAGTCCGATCCATATTAACTCATATAACCCATTATGACCCATATTCAATGGCTCATATCGACTTAACCCGTTTTGACCCATATTGCTAAAACACACTAATATTTTAGAAAAATCTATAAATCTTATTTAACCTATTTTAAGCTCTTCATATGTACATGTTTAAAAAACAAAAACACATATATGTTACATGGATAAAAACTTTACATAAAAAATACATTAAAAACAAAAAATTATTAAATAAATAAAAATGATATTATTAAAATAATTTAATGCAGTAAAAAACTAGAGAAATTTTTTTTTCACATTTTAAAAAATTTTTATTCAAATTTTTTTTATTGTTACTTCTCACTCTCTTCCTTCTCTCTCTAAACCACCACCCAAAATGACGGACAGAGCCTACCAATAAGCCAAACTTGCCACCTCCACAACGGCTCCATCTGCCAATGGTACTTTCCACAAGGAATTCACGGCTGCCAAGGTCTTCTCTCCTGTTGTGATATGGAGGCGATCAAGAAGGCTTGCCAAGGTCTCACTTCACATCCCCTTCCTTTTCTCATCGATGTTTTCTGCGTTCTCTCCGTCCAACCGTTCTCGATTAAGCGGTTGCTTTTGCATTAGCTTGGTTTGATTATGTTAGCGAGGCAAATATGTCGCATTTCGGAGGTCATTATTGTCTGTCCTCCTTCGCGGACTCTTTGTTCTCCTTTCCTTTTTATGTAGGATGGGGAACAGACGAGAGGGCCATAATCTCAGTCCTAGGACACAGGAACATGCTCTAGAGAAGGCTCATCAGGTTGGCCAATGAAGAAATCTACCACGAAGACCTCATTAGGCAACTCTAGTCCGAGCTCTCCGGTCATTTTGAGGTCCGTGATGCGATCCCATCCCATCCCATTCTTCGCATCACAGCTGACCCGGCTTGATTTTATTTCGATTGGAGCCTTGTGACAGTTCATTTTGGGTTCATTTTGTAATTTGGCAATCTTATGGGTTTGATTTGGGGGAAGGGAGAGAGGGGAGGGGGTGAACAGAGAAAATGGTGGGCGGCGGTGGGCGGTAGTCGGCGGGTGGCGGTGTTTGATGGCCCGTAACCTAACCCAAGTATAATAATGACTTAACTTTTTGATGGGTAAAAATGGGTTCTATGTGTAACCCATTTTGACCCATCAAATTTACTTTCAATTTTTTGGATCCATTTTTATTAGGCCCTTTAAAAGCTAACAACCCGTATAAAACTCATTTTTTACAAAATATTGATAAAAAATGGGTCATAGACCCATATTGCCACCTCTGCTTGTCGCCCATTGGTGCAAGCTACGGCGAACTCTCATGAGGAACTACACTTGCGTAGGCATTGTCATGCCTTACAAAATTCCGACTCATCGGTTTGTTCCCTAACCCTATTCGTACATGATTCGTGTTCCAGTTCGTCCTTTTTTGAGTCGAGTCTCTAGGAGCGCTCATGATTTGTTGCGATTTTTCAACTTCAACGGTGCAAGACTATAAAGACCTGCTACTTCTTGGGACCCATAAAATCACACCCTTTTTCGAGGCAATATGGCTACGTTACTTTTTTTTTTATTAGCTTAATAGTAAAAATTGCTCTTTCAGTTAATCTATACTTCAGTTTGGCCCCTTCCACATCTGATTTATTTCAATTTCTTGTTTCTTTCAATCACAATGGGTTGGTTGGGGGTGACTAAACCGAAACCCGAGCTGAATCCTCCTCTCGGCATTTTCGAAACACCCAATGCCGAGTTGACAGATCTACAGGCCCCCAAGGGACAGCCCGGGACACGATTGGGCGGCCCAATCTCCGGCCCACGGCCCATTCGGAGCCCAGCCTACCCTTCCATCCCTCTCCTAACGGTCCCGTCACCTTCAAATCACCCACCTGCCCCCGGGCCTGGTTTGGGAGGGAAGTGCGTTGGACCGGCTCGAGCGCGCACTCAAGAACGAGAGCAAAGAAACAATAATAAAAAGCACGTCCACCTTTTTCCGTTCTGGCGTCTTGCTCATGGCTCGTGCTGGCGTGTAATTTCCTAGTGTCTCTTTATTCGGTCGAATTTGCTCGACGCGAAATAAAGAGGGGGGAAATTGCGGGACGAGTTTCAAGCAGAATTCCAACCTGTCTCGAAGCGACGCCTGAGCTGAGCGAGCACCTTCTCTTCCTTCCGCTCCATTCTTCTCCATAACTTCCTCCTCCCCCACTTCCCGTTTCTTCTTCCGTTCGATCTTCTCCGGCTTTCGTCAATGGCGGCTTTCAGCTCCGGCTATTCGATTCCGGCGTCCGGTAACGCTCGCGAACTGCGCTGCATGGGCGTGATTTCTCCGAATCTCGTCCCCTCTTCGTCTGGTGTCGTTTCTCGCCCCCTGAATTTCCTTCTCTTCGTTGTTGTTTTGGCCTGGTTTGGGATTTGCAGAGGCTGTTCAGGTTCTGGTGTCTTCTCTGGCCGATGAGTCCCCTCTCGTGCGCGAGGCCTCCATGGCCTCTCTCAAGGACATCGCCGCTCTGTACATACGTTTCTCTCTCTCTCTCTCTCTCTCTAAACGAGTACATGCGTGATTTTGTGTATTGACTGTGAGGTTGTTCATTAGAAACTTGCTGAGTCCCCGAAAATGTAGGAATCCGCTTCTGGTGCTCGAGTGTTGCTACACCCTTTCTCGCGGAGGTCGACGGGTAATTACCGTTTCTGCTTGCTTAATCTACTGTTTTTTCGCCCCCCTGCTGGTTGTTTGGAATGGGGAGCTGAATTCGGACGTTGTGCAAAATGTTGCAGCGGTTCGGTAACATGGCTGGAGCCTTCCAAGTCATGTCCGTGGGAGTGCAAGCGCTGAATGCGAAAGATGTGGATCCGGCTTTCATGTCGATGCTAGCCAAGATTGCTACCGCTGAGATGATATCCTCCAAGGTGTGTATGCAGTGCCTGATTTGACTATTATTTTGGTCGTGTAGGCTCATGTTTTGGGCCAGTCTCTTTCATAATGGAAAATAGGTTATGTATTTAAGAGCCCATATTCTTGCTTTCTTCCCCATGTTGATATGAAGAGGAATCGTAAATTATTCACTTGCGAAGAAGCCAAGGAGGACCTCTTTGTTTATGTTTCTCTTAGGTGGTGATGACTGTTAACTGTTGACTGGTGTTAAGGCTTGGGCATTGGTCGTCCTATGCGTGAAGGACAATATGATCTGCTCAACATCAACCTGTTTACTGAAATATTCCATGTAAATGACTGTAGAGATCATGCATATCTTCTTATGGCTGATCATATTCTCATGGTAGGAATTAAATGCTGACTGGCAACGAGCTGCTGCAGGATTGCTTGTTTCGATAGGATCACACTTGCCTGACCTTGTAAGTTGTGCTTGGATATATTTGCTTAGTATCTCTCCACAGTACCCCTGCTATTGTCACAATTTGACTGTGTAAGCAAGTAGAATTCAATGTTGGACTCTCTAGGGAATTTACCTTTCCTTTTAATGTATGAGCTAGATTGAATTGAAGTGTCAAACGAGAATTAGGAGCTCTCTTGGAAATAATATTTCTTCACACCTAATAAGAATAAATTCTATTAAAAATAAGTACATAGATTGGCTAAGTAAAAGAAGTCTGCCCATGCCATGCACGGAAGACACATGCCAATAGTTCCTCAAAAGTAGAAAGATTGCAGTAATCTTTCAATGATTAGTGTCGCCTGTGCTTTGCATGGTTTTATCTTTTAAGGTTTTTTAGAATTCTGTATTTACTAAAGCCCCTTCTCTGATTTTGTGCATTTGGCTTGTATGAAATAAAATACTTTTTGGAGTTATAGTAGTGAAAATAACCATGAAATTCAATGAGAGATAAGAAACAATGAAAAAAGAATAAAAAATATTATGTAAAAACATGATATTTTGACATATATGATAAATTGAATTCTCTTATATGTAAGCTGGCTTTACACTTATCAAATATTGTTTAAATAGAATTTACTAATGCTTATAGATATGTTGTTGTCTTTTAGATGATGGAAGAAGTCTTCCTTCATTTATCGGGTCCGAGTTCGGCTCTTCCTGCTATGATTCAGATACTGGCAGATTATGCTTCTGCAGATGGTTGGTCCTAAATTTTCTGTTCTTTCATACTCTTTAGCCATCTTAAAATTGGTTTTATTTTTTTATAGTAATATTATACTTGAGCAAACGTAACTGTTCTACTTTTTGAACTATTGAAGCTCTGCAGTTCACCCCAAGGCTTAAAGGCGTACTTTCACGAGTTCTTCCGATTCTTGGAAATGTCCGAGATCCCCATCGCCAATATTTGCTCATGGTATTGCACATTATCTGTCCATTACCAATGAATACATCTGTTGTCATTTTGTTGGTGTATCAATATCAGATTGGTCGATTGATCTTGACTCCAGATTGTTCAGAGTTCAGCACTAGCTAATTTTTTTCTTCGGGGAATGGTAAATGACAGTAATTGGAAGGATACCAAAGGGGTACCACCACTGTACTGAGCTAGATACACGAGGCAGTGTATCAAATCTAACGAAGAAAATCTGTGACTTCGTAAATTCTTTATGAACCAAAACAATTCAATTACCATACCCACCTATTTTTTACAAAATTGATAGTAGACTCCATTCTCATAATCCCGGAAATTTACATTCCTCCAAATTATCCAAAGATGGTTGGAGGAATAGCTGAAAGCATTCTTCTCTCGTTTTTGTCTTGGCCAAAAAGACCTTTCCATGCCCATATTTCTTATTAACACCAATAGCTTTAACCCAGGATAGCCCCATGAAAGCCAAGGTGGGAATGCCACAGTTGCTTTGTCCAAATACACAGTAAAAAGAGGTGATAAACAGATTCACTTAGTTTTCAAATTAAAAACACCTGTTCACCATGCTGAAGTTTCTCTTTTCCAGATTGTCAATGGTCAAGATATTCACCCAAGTAGCCTCCCAAGTAAAAGGCAACTAAAGAAGGCACTTTCTCTGCGCAAATTAAATCAGCCAGGAAAGCGTCCATTGCATCTGGAGATGATTAAATTAATGCATGATAGAAGGTCATAATAATGAACTCTCCATTCGTTATAATCTCCAGCACACCCTGTCATCTCCTTGCCTCATTTAATCAAACTGATACATAATATGAAATGGCTTAGTCTCCCAGTGATGAACTAATCTTCAGAACAGAGTATTCTGGAGAAGACCCCTATCAGAAAGGCTAAAGCACGAGCTGGTAGCGTTCTCTTGTAGGAAGCTATTCTGAACCAATCTGGAAAATGCTCTCTTAAAGGAAGGTGCGTGCTGTATGCACCACCTGTCATGCCAGAAGGATACGGATGAGCCATTTCCCGAACTCAATAAACTGCATAAATTCCCACATGTATGCACCACCTGTCATGCCAGAAGGAGATGGATGAGCCATTTCCCGAACTCAATAAACTGCATAAATTCCCATCTTCAAAGCCATAACTTTCATTGTTCACGCTAGTCAGCCAACCTAAATTGCTGGCCCATATCTCATGGTCAGCCATCACTCCACCAGTTGATCCTGAAACTTAAGAATCTCTGCAGCCATTTCCCAGGAACGAGTTGCGGTCCATATTATGTTTCTTCTGTTGTACTTACCTGTTTGTATGTAATTATCTCACAATATCAAAAAAAGAGACATAAAGCGATGGAATTTGGTCATTGAAATCATATTTGAACACCCAAGTACATTTTCATGTTGTAAAAGGAAGGAGAGAGAGATGAGATAAATGTGGAGCCTCATATTGCCATTACAATATATAAAACTATTACACTCAAAGACAAGAATAAGCTTAACTGAAAACATAGCAGGACTGATTGATCTGGTATAAATGTCTCTTGAGTAGCCTCATTCAAGGTAGCTCTGCTAGAATAACTCCAACCTTTCTTGTGGCTGGGAAAGAGAGCCTCTATGGGGACCAAAGAGCTTTCAATCTATATATATGGGGACTATCTGTAACGTATAACGAGTCATTTGCATACTCTGCTCTCTCCAATATCTGGAAGCAATCCTTCTCCATAGGTACCTGATGATAAGAGGAAGAGATGATGGCCATCTAAAGAGATGACTTGAGACCAGCAAAAGGCTCTTATGTTTATGATATTAATCATGCAATGGATTAGAATTATTTGAACTCTCTTTTATTCATGAAACTTTCAATCGTTTGCTCCTCTTATTCTGATAGGTGTCCTTATGAAACCTGCTTCAGCATTAATCTGACAGAAGAATGTCCATTGACAGTGAAAAGTATATAACTATCAATTATGTAACCGCCTTTGCCTATGACTTAGCCATGATGTCCCCTTCTTTTAAAATATTGACAATTTTCATTTATCATGATGGTGGTATGTATGGGCTAAGGTCATTAGAAGGAGTGCTAAGAGTGCATATTTTTGGTGGATCTCTCTCTCTTGGACAGGTCTAATGCGGATCACTTGAAAGAACAAGCCAATTAAAAGCCATCAGTAAACATAGATATTTAAGCTACAAGCTTAAGAAATGATTGTTGCTTTAGACTTTGTTTGAGTTGTCGCTTACAATGTACTTCTTGTGTTATATCTCTGTTAATTGTTCTTATTTTTGTGGTAGGAGTCATACTTGTAGCGCTTTTTGTTAGCTGTAGCTTCAAGCACTAATATGATAATTAACATATAGCCAAGAAACAACATATATGAAAATACCAAAAAGTAACAACAATGCCAAAAAGTTAGAAATGACAACTAAAAGCATGTCCTTAACAGGCTTTGAGTGTGACAAGCATGTGGAATGGGCAAATGATAAGCGAAATGAGGAGAGTATTGAAGTGATTTTCACTGATAAAAGTTAAGATTTTTTCTTTTCTTTTTCTTTGTACTTCGAGCATCACCCTTCCATTTTTGGGCTGTAGAACAAGGATAGGTTAGATCCCCCATGTTTAAGGCTTCCCCCACACCCCCCCACCCTCTCTTGAAATGATGTTTTTTGTGAGGTTTACATGGATAATTTTTTTTTTCAAAATATGTGTTCTTATAGGATTTTTCCATGTACTATAAATGACCACTCATTTTGTTATTCTCTAGCATTTAAGTGTTGGTGCCAAGCTACTCGGCTGTATGTTATGGAGCTTCCTTCTCACTCACCCCTTGATGCTGATGTCATGTAAGTTGCTTTGTGCATATGTTATATTTCTTGGATTTGCAGAAAGTAATGCTTTGCAATGCCATTCTTGTAGGTCATTCTTGAATTCTGCCTTTGAGCTTTTATTGAGGGTGTGGGCAGCTTCCCGGGACTTGAAGGTTTACCATGTTTTATTATTTTTAAAAGTGGAACTTTGCTTTGTTGCCGTTTGGCTTTGCTGGTAACCTTGAATATGGCTGTATGATCGGAAAATAATTTCATTTTTCTTATTTAAAGAAAATTAACTGGATACTTGGTTATCTTATGTTAAAATACTTCACCAACCTGTTTTGTTGTTTACACTACTTTCCCTAATTTAAAAATTAACTTGTTGCCCTTGTTATGTTTGACAACTTCTCCTTTCCAATTTTTGTTCTATTTGATCACCTTTCAATACACTTACAAGGTATATGTCTTTGTGGCCCGAATTCTGTGAAAATGGGTCATCCCCTAAGCTAGTGATTGAGGATTTTTGCATCTTCTTGGACATATGTGCAAAGAGTGAGGTCATGGTTGGTGCTCAAAAGTTCAATAGAAAAACTTTAGTCCTCAGGTGGAAGGAGACAATGTGAATATAAGGCCCTTGGAAACCCCATGGGAAGCTATGCGGGATACTTTAACATCCCCTCTCACGTACAAAAGAGATGATAAGGCACGTTGGTGAATGGGAGCTGGGGAACCTCATGTGTTAAACAGATGTGGGGTGAAACCCCACTTTGGTCCAACCCAAAAGTTTAAGTTGTCAGGTGGAAGGAGACTGCATGAGCAAAGGCTCATTGAAACCTCATAGACAAGTGATGTAAAATACTTGGAAGATTCGTTTTAGGAAATTGGATTTGTATTCTGATGGTAAATATGTGGTAGCGGTAGAGATTATGGTAGGATCAAGGGTTATTACTTAAGTGAATGAGCAAACAATATCAGGACCTTTGTCGATTACATGTTGCAGTGGCATACATGTAAGCAGTCATGCATAGATCATCATAAATAGATCAAGATTGCACAGGAAACACCACCCTCTCATTCTCAAATCTCTCATCTTTTACTTAAAAAAAAAATGACGGGTAATAGGATTATCCTTATAGACATTATAATGTGATAGGGGTCTTCAATGCGATCAGCATCTCTTTACTCAAGTTGATTTCAATGAAGATTGTGGGAGAATTAGGATTTGATTTGAGGAGTTAAGTGTGGAAAGTCATATACAAGGTGAGGGGGTTAAAGAGGCAAATAATGGCAAAGACTTTTGTGGAGTAGTCAGTTCGAGAAAAAATTAAGGAGCGTAAGGTTATTCATGACTTTGCTATAGCATAGCATGATTTTTATTTTTCTTGGTAAGTGCAAAGCGTGTGTGATCCACTTGCAAGAGTGATCCTCGCAGACTCAAAATAGATAATTTTGTAATGAGGGGAATGGTTGATGTATTGTTATTTCTGAAAGCTAAATGGTGTTTAGTTATGAAGATTTGAAGAAAAGTTCCCACCCTATACAAAATTACAGAGAGAAACTGTTACAAAACATCCAAATAGAAAATGATATTTCAGTAGCCCAAGTCTAAGTACCTGCTATCATCTATTCTTTGTACCAAGAAATTAGACTGACTCTCAAATGCCTCAACTTTCTTCCCCTCCAATAAGCTGTAAAATTGGAGTACTACTAGCAAGTGACAAGTGTTAATCTTGTCCTTGTTATGTACTAATCAAATGCCTTTCCAAAACTAGACTTCTTGCCTAAAGATAGAAGGCTTGACTTAATTGTTGATAGTTCTTGAAAATGAAGTCTTGGTAAGTTTACTGTTGAAGCTCATTTTACGTTGGTAAAATTTGGAATCTAGGGTTTTGGTTGGCCTGGGTTAATATGAAGATTTTAGAGTTCCAATCCGCAAATAAATGGCATAAAAAAAAGTGACAGTGAAAAATGGAGATTTAATAGGTTCCAAATCGTAACAGTCGCGAATTGTTAGATCTGTTTTGCATAAGATGCAAAAATTGATGGAGATTTTATCCACATAGTAAAAGTGGGATCGACGGAGTGTAGAAGGGCATCTAATTCTCATATGGCTTCAGAACGCCTCTTAAGATTAAGGACAAATTCCTTGGGATAACATTAAGGTCGCAGATTCTTTATGAGATAGCTGACAACCTAGTACAAAGATTTGCATAAAATGAGTTTCACGAAGGTTACAATGCTTCGACAGATCTGTGGATACTCATGAGCAGATCTAATTGGTAATTATCTTTTCCAAGGAAGAAGTGGCGTAAATCTAGATGATGTGAGAGAAACTCATTTGAACCTTTGAGGTTGTTTTGATGTGTTTACCATGGTTTCAAAAGCTCTCGTGAAAAATTTGTTTGTTCCTTTCTTTGGATGGGATGCAGGTCAAAAGAGCTAGTGCTAGGGTAATGGTGGAATACTTATTTTACTGAAGGTTTGGTATTAGTGCTAGGGCAATGCTGTAAGAGGATGCACGTAAAACACCCAATTAGGTGGGGACAGTACTTTGTTTTTGTCAAGTAGTTTCTTTACTCTTTTAATGGTGTTCGGACATTAAATCTGGCCTGAACGTGGAGAAAGTCGTAAGAATAATATTTAAAAATTTGGTTAGTCTACACAATGTTGTAAAAATTATCGACTGATTTAATTGCCTATTTTCTTGTTTGGACTGAGATTCTCATGGATCTGTTCCTTCTAAAATAGGTGCGAACAACTTCTGTGAAGCATTGGGACAAATGGTTGGCCTTATCACTCGCACACAATTAAAAGGGGCCTTACCAAGCTGTTCCTACAGTATTAGATTTGTAAGATGGTTACTCTGTATTGCTTAAAGAAGATGATTCATATTTATAGCTTGTTGATGTGTGGCATGCTCATCCTTTTCTAGTCTGTGCATAATCTTTGCAAACAAAGAAAGTATTATTTTTTCTTCCTGTTCAACTAATAAAATGAGTTTGAAAATATACATTCTAGAAGTTTACACATGCAGGGGTTGATTCATGATGAAGTCTGCAATCTCAGTCCTTTTCATTTGTCTTTTGTACTTACTCATGATAGGTATAAGAGAGATCAAGAAATTGCATACCTGGCCACATGCAGTCTTTACAATGTCTTATTTTCCTCTTTGATGTCTGAAAGTGGTCCTCCCTTGCTTGACTTTGAGGTATGTATTATGAAATTTTCTCTTTTTACCTGTCTTAATCTTCTCGGCTGAACTTATAATAAGAGTGTGTCCATCAATTTAAACTTCATAGCTAGGGTTATGTCTTTTCATCATCCTTCATCGAGTCTGGAGCATGTGAACACAGGTCTGACCTTATTGTTGTCAAATCTGGTAGTGACCTACTGCTTGTGACAGCATTTTCAATTATAGAATACCAAGTCAGATATTCCATGGAAATACCCTCAACACAGGAAGTGATGGTTGTGGTGGGAGTCCGGGTTAGCTGGAGTAGGCTGCTTGAAGAGGGATTAGATTGATTTTAGTGTGGTATGCTGGGAGTTAATGGGCCCTCTCTCCAAGGAAATATCTGTTTGCAATATCAGAAATATCAGACCTCACTTTATGCTGTGTTTACCAAAAACACCCATGGAGGAGCAAACAGTGCTTCTCTTTGTTACGAGGGTACAAATTGGAAAATACGTGATTATGTCTGGCATGTCTCATGTATAAAAGCATCTATGGTCATCATTTGAGCCAGATTTAATGTCGAATACCATTAAAGATAAAAGTAACTATTTTACTAATGAAGCTCTTCCTTTGCTTGAAATGTTTAATTTGAGCTGACACTTTCTTATTAATGGAACTGTAACTAAGCATTTACTGCTTATTCTATGAAGTATCTTATGCTTATTCTTTTAATGGAATTATTAACTAAGCTGTAACTAAGTGAAGAATAGTTCAGACTCGTATTGCTGGAGAAATTGATGAGGTTCATTTTCATGCAGGATCTTACAGTCATACTTTCTACCCTTCTTCCGGTGGTTTGTTGTAAATAGCGAAGGCAAAGAGCACGCGGATTTCTCAGTGGACTGAAGGTGCGATTGCGTTTCAGCTAAGGAGTTTTTGATATGCAATTTTTGTAAATTCATGACTCTTGTGCTATTAGCTCCTAAGAAAGCTGAAAAGAGATAGCAAAAGTTGGCCCAGTTGGTAGAGACCACATCTCCCTAGGCATTAACCTTTGATTGGAATAGCACTGGTGCCTCCCATACCCCATTGATTAAGGAGATACACTTAAAAAGAAACTAGAATGGTGTCTCTGGTCTTGAGGAAGTGCTCTTCATATGAGGAAGATGTATGTAAAACTAGAAAGCAAACTAACGAAGAGAAGGCTCAGCATTTGGTGGTGGCAAGACACGACATATTCACGAAAAAGCAACTATCTTTTGAAGATACACTGTTGATGATTCATGGCCATTGAAGAAGGACCGCTCCTTTTATTCCTAACTAGACTGACGATTCGGTGTCATTTTCATGTGTATGAATACAGTTGATGGCGGCTCTGCCGTAATAATGTATGTGGTTAGTTCAGAAGAATCCTTGTTATTATTGCTCACTTTTATTTAATTTTATCACATTTTCAATAGCAGGACCAATACATGAATGTCCCAGACGTATGCTTTTTGACGGTATGTTTGGAGAGGCGGTAGGGAGAGGAGTTAAATAAGTGCGACTCGTATCGCACACACATAGCTGAGACGAGTCGCGCGCGAGGGAGTAGGATTTACTGTCTGGGTCCTCATTTGTGTTATGTCAGATGGTTATTTTATTATTGCATAGAGTTGGATGTGATTAATAAGGTTAGAAGTTTGGCAAACGGATACGTGTCTATTATTAGCTTGTAGTCTACACTGTACTGACAAATATCTTAGGATGCACTGATTTGGAACTTGGATTGAAGTCATTGATTGTCTTTTTTATTAGAAAATGCATGGCTGAAGAAGAACCTTTGACTTTCGGTGCAATTTGTGTTCTGAAGCTCTTGTGCCGAGGTTTCTCTTTTTATCCGAGCTTTTGTGGTTTTAATCTTTGTGCTATTTTCTTTTTAGCTGGCTTGAACTTCTTTCTGTTTTACATTGAAGGTGTCTGAAGCGTGCACAGCAAAAGCCTTTTCCCCACTTAGTAAGAAAGTTGTGAAGTCTCCTACTAGATGAGAAAGTTTGAGTGTGAGAAAGGCACTTTCAGAGTATTGCAGCTAGTTGTATGCTCCTGTTTCTTTTATATGGCGCATGTAACACTTCCATTTAGTCATCTTACATGGTAATGTTTGTTGATTTTAGTTTGAT
>JAGVVM010000256.1:72500-82500 GCA_019149425.1 Psidium friedrichsthalianum
AAAAAAAAAAAAAAAAAAAAAAAAAAAAAAAAAAAAAAAAAAAAAAAAAAAAAAAAAAAAAAAAAAAAAAAAAAAAAAAAAAAAAAAAAAAAAAAAAAAAAAAAAAAAAAAAAAAAAAAAAAAAAAAAAAAAAAAAAAAAAAAAAAAAAAAAAAAAAAAAAAAAAAAAAAAAAAAAAAAAAAAAAAAAAAAAAAAAAAAAAAAAAAAAAAAAAAAAAAAAAAAAAAAAAAAAAAAAAAAAAAAAAAAAAAAAACAAAAAAAAAAAAAAAAAAAAAAAAAAAAAAAAAAAAAAAAAAAAAAAAAAAAAAAAAAAAAAAAAAAAAAAAAAAAAAAAAAAAAAAAAAAAAAAAAAAAAAAAAAAAAAAAAAAAAAAAAAAAAAAAAAAAAAAAAAAAAAAAAAAAAAAAAAAAAAAAAAAAAAAAAAAAAAAAAAAAAAAAAAAAAAAAAAAAAAAAAAAAAAAAAAAAAAAAAAAAAAAAAAAAAAAAAAAAAAAAAAAAAAAAAAAAAAAAAAAAAAAAAAAAAAAAAAAAAAAAAAAAAAAAAAAAAAAAAAAAAAAAAAAAAAAAAAAAAAAAAAAAAAAAAAAAAAAAAAAAAAAAAAAAAAAAAAAAAAAAAAAAAAAAAAAAAAAAAAAAAAAAAAAAAAAAAAAAAAAAAAAAAAAAAAAAAAAAAAAAAAAAAAAAAAAAAAAAAAAAAAAAAAAAAAAAAAAAAAAAAAAAAAAAAAAAAAAAAAAAAAAAAAAAAAAAAAAAAAAAAAAAAAAAAAAAAAAAAAAAAAAAAAAAAAAAAAAAAAAAAAAAAAAAAAAAAAAAAAAAAAAAAAAAAAAAAAAAAAAAAAAAAAAAAAAAAAAAAAAAAAAAAAAAAAAAAAAAAAAAAAAAAAAAAAAAAAAAAAAAAAAAAAAAAAAAAAAAAAAAAAAAAAAAAAAAAAAAAAAAAAAAAAAAAAAAAAAAAAAAAAAAAAAAAAAAAAAAAAAAAAAAAAAAAAAAAAAAAAAAAAAAAAAAAAAAAAAAAAAAAAAAAAAAAAAAAAAAAAAAAAAAAAAAAAAAAAAAAAAAAAAAAAAAAAAAAAAAAAAAAAAAAAAAAAAAAAAAAAAAAAAAAAAAAAAAAAAAAAAAAAAAAAAAAAAAAAAAAAAAAAAAAAAAAAAAAAAAAAAAAAAAAAAAAAAAAAAAAAAAAAAAAAAAAAAAAAAAAAAAAAAAAAAAAAAAAAAAAAAAAAAAAAAAAAAAAAAAAAAAAAAAAAAAAAAAAAAAAAAAAAAAAAAAAAAAAAAAAAAAAAAAAAAAAAAAAAAAAAAAAAAAAAAAAAAAAAAAAAAAAAAAAAAAAAAAAAAAAAAAAAAAAAAAAAAAAAAAAAAAAAAAAAAAAAAAAAAAAAAAAAAAAAAAAAAAAAAAAAAAAAAAAAAAAAAAAAAAAAAAAAAAAAAAAAAAAAAAAAAAAAAAAAAAAAAAAAAAAAAAAAAAAAAAAAAAAAAAACAAAAAAAAAAAAAAAAAAAAAAAAAAAAAAAAAAAAAAAAAAAAAAAAAAAAAAAAAAAAAAAAAAAAAAAAAAAAAAAAAAAAAAAAAAAAAAAAAAAAAAAAAAAAAAAAAAAAAAAAAAAAAAAAAAAAAAAAAAAAAAAAAAAAAAAAAAAAAAAAAAAAAAAAAAAAAAAAAAAAAAAAAAAAAAAAAAAAAAAAAAAAAAAAAAAAAAAAAAAAAAAAAAAAAAAAAAAAAAAAAAAAAAAAAAAAAAAAAAAAAAAAAAAAAAAAAAAAAAAAAAAAAAAAAAAAAAAAAAAAAAAAAAAAAAAAAAAAAAAAAAAAAAAAAAAAAAAAAAAAAAAAAAAAAAAAAAAAAAAAAAAAAAAAAAAAAAAAAAAAAAAAAAAAAAAAAAAAAAAAAAAAAAAAAAAAAAAAAAAAAAAAAAAAAAAAAAAAAAAAAAAAAAAAAAAAAAAAAAAAAAAAAAAAAAAAAAAAAAAAAAAAAAAAAAAAAAAAAAAAAAAAAAAAAAAAAAAAAAAAAAAAAAAAAAAAAAAAAAAAAAAAAAAAAAAAAAAAAAAAAAAAAAAAAAAAAAAAAAAAAAAAAAAAAAAAAAAAAAAAAAAAAAAAAAAAAAAAAAAAAAAAAAAAAAAAAAAAAAAAAAAAAAAAAAAAAAAAAAAAAAAAAAAAAAAAAAAAAAAAAAAAAAAAAAAAAAAAAAAAAAAAAAAAAAAAAAAAAAAAAAAAAAAAAAAAAAAAAAAAAAAAAAAAAAAAAAAAAAAAAAAAAAAAAAAAAAAAAAAAAAAAAAAAAAAAAAAAAAAAAAAAAAAAAAAAAAAAAAAAAAAAAAAAAAAAAAAAAAAAAAAAAAAAAAAAAAAAAAAAAAAAAAAAAAAAAAAAAAAAAAAAAAAAAAAAAAAAAAAAAAAAAAAAAAAAAAAAAAAAAAAAAAAAAAAAAAAAAAAAAAAAAAAAAAAAAAAAAAAAAAAAAAAAAAAAAAAAAAAAAAAAAAAAAAAAAAAAAAAAAAAAAAAAAAAAAAAAAAAAAAAAAAAAAAAAAAAAAAAAAAAAAAAAAAAAAAAAAAAAAAAAAAAAAAAAAAAAAAAAAAAAAAAAAAAAAAAAAAAAAAAAAAAAAAAAAAAAAAAAAAAAAAAAAAAAAAAAAAAAAAAAAAAAAAAAAAAAAAAAAAAAAAAAAAAAAAAAAAAAAAAAAAAAAAAAAAAAAAAAAAAAAAAAAAAAAAAAAAAAAAAAAAAAAAAAAAAAAAAAAAAAAAAAAAAAAAAAAAAAAAAAAAAAAAAAAAAAAAAAAAAAAAAAAAAAAAAAAAAAAAAAAAAAAAAAAAAAAAAAAAAAAAAAAAAAAAAAAAAAAAAAAAAAAAAAAAAAAAAAAAAAAAAAAAAAAAAAAAAAAAAAAAAAAAAAAAAAAAAAAAAAAAAAAAAAAAAAAAAAAAAAAAAAAAAAAAAAAAAAAAAAAAAAAAAAAAAAAAAAAAAAAAAAAAAAAAAAAAAAAAAAAAAAAAAAAAAAAAAAAAAAAAAAAAAAAAAAAAAAAAAAAAAAAAAAAAAAAAAAAAAAAAAAAAAAAAAAAAAAAAAAAAAAAAAAAAAAAAAAACAAAAAAAAAAAAAAAAAAAAAAAAAAAAAAAAAAAAAAAAAAAAAAAAAAAAAAAAAAAAAAAAAAAAAAAAAAAAAAAAAAAAAAAAAAAAAAAAAAAAAAAAAAAAAAAAAAAAAAAAAAAAAAAAAAAAAAAAAAAAAAAAAAAAAAAAAAAAAAAAAAAAAAAAAAAAAAAAAAAAAAAAAAAAAAAAAAAAAAAAAAAAAAAAAAAAAAAAAAAAAAAAAAAAAAAAAAAAAAAAAAAAAAAAAAAAAAAAAAAAAAAAAAAAAAAAAAAAAAAAAAAAAAAAAAAAAAAAAAAAAAAAAAAAAAAAAAAAAAAAAAAAAAAAAAAAAAAAAAAAAAAAAAAAAAAAAAAAAAAAAAAAAAAAAAAAAAAAAAAAAAAAAAAAAAAAAAAAAAAAAAAAAAAAAAAAAAAAAAAAAAAAAAAAAAAAAAAAAAAAAAAAAAAAAAAAAAAAAAAAAAAAAAAAAAAAAAAAAAAAAAAAAAAAAAAAAAAAAAAAAAAAAAAAAAAAAAAAAAAAAAAAAAAAAAAAAAAAAAAAAAAAAAAAAAAAAAAAAAAAAAAAAAAAAAAAAAAAAAAAAAAAAAAAAAAAAAAAAAAAAAAAAAAAAAAAAAAAAAAAAAAAAAAAAAAAAAAAAAAAAAAAAAAAAAAAAAAAAAAAAAAAAAAAAAAAAAAAAAAAAAAAAAAAAAAAAAAAAAAAAAAAAAAAAAAAAAAAAAAAAAAAAAAAAAAAAAAAAAAAAAAAAAAAAAAAAAAAAAAAAAAAAAAAAAAAAAAAAAAAAAAAAAAAAAAAAAAAAAAAAAAAAAAAAAAAAAAAAAAAAAAAAAAAAAAAAAAAAAAAAAAAAAAAAAAAAAAAAAAAAAAAAAAAAAAAAAAAAAAAAAAAAAAAAAAAAAAAAAAAAAAAAAAAAAAAAAAAAAAAAAAAAAAAAAAAAAAAAAAAAAAAAAAAAAAAAAAAAAAAAAAAAAAAAAAAAAAAAAAAAAAAAAAAAAAAAAAAAAAAAAAAAAAAAAAAAAAAAAAAAAAAAAAAAAAAAAAAAAAAAAAAAAAAAAAAAAAAAAAAAAAAAAAAAAAAAAAAAAAAAAAAAAAAAAAAAAAAAAAAAAAAAAAAAAAAAAAAAAAAAAAAAAAAAAAAAAAAAAAAAAAAAAAAAAAAAAAAAAAAAAAAAAAAAAAAAAAAAAAAAAAAAAAAAAAAAAAAAAAAAAAAAAAAAAAAAAAAAAAAAAAAAAAAAAAAAAAAAAAAAAAAAAAAAAAAAAAAAAAAAAAAAAAAAAAAAAAAAAAAAAAAAAAAAAAAAAAAAAAAAAAAAAAAAAAAAAAAAAAAAAAAAAAAAAAAAAAAAAAAAAAAAAAAAAAAAAAAAAAAAAAAAAAAAAAAAAAAAAAAAAAAAAAAAAAAAAAAAAAAAAAAAAAAAAAAAAAAAAAAAAAAAAAAAAAAAAAAAAAAAAAAAAAAAAAAAAAAAAAAAAAAAAAAAAAAAAAAAAAAAAAAAAAAAAAAAAAAAAAAAAAAAAAAAAAAAAAAAAAAAAAAAAAAAAAAAAAAAAAAAAAAAAAAAAAAAAAAAAAAAAAAAAAAAAAAAAAAAAAAAAAAAAAAAAAAAAAAAAAAAAAAAAAAAAAAAAAAAAAAAAAAAAAAAAAAAAAAAAAAAAAAAAAAAAAAAAAAAAAAAAAAAAAAAAAAAAAAAAAAAAAAAAAAAAAAAAAAAAAAAAAAAAAAAAAAAAAAAAAAAAAAAAAAAAAAAAAAAAAAAAAAAAAAAAAAAAAAAAAAAAAAAAAAAAAAAAAAAAAAAAAAAAAAAAAAAAAAAAAAAAAAAAAAAAAAAAAAAAAAAAAAAAAAAAAAAAAAAAAAAAAAAAAAAAAAAAAAAAAAAAAAAAAAAAAAAAAAAAAAAAAAAAAAAAAAAAAAAAAAAAAAAAAAAAAAAAAAAAAAAAAAAAAAAAAAAAAAAAAAAAAAAAAAAAAAAAAAAAAAAAAAAAAAAAAAAAAAAAAAAAAAAAAAAAAAAAAAAAAAAAAAAAAAAAAAAAAAAAAAAAAAAAAAAAAAAAAAAAAAAAAAAAAAAAAAAAAAAAAAAAAAAAAAAAAAAAAAAAAAAAAAAAAAAAAAAAAAAAAAAAAAAAAAAAAAAAAAAAAAAAAAAAAAAAAAAAAAAAAAAAAAAAAAAAAAAAAAAAAAAAAAAAAAAAAAAAAAAAAAAAAAAAAAAAAAAAAAAAAAAAAAAAAAAAAAAAAAAAAAAAAAAAAAAAAAAAAAAAAAAAAAAAAAAAAAAAAAAAAAAAAAAAAAAAAAAAAAAAAAAAAAAAAAAAAAAAAAAAAAAAAAAAAAAAAAAAAAAAAAAAAAAAAAAAAAAAAAAAAAAAAAAAAAAAAAAAAAAAAAAAAAAAAAAAAAAAAAAAAAAAAAAAAAAAAAAAAAAAAAAAAAAAAAAAAAAAAAAAAAAAAAAAAAAAAAAAAAAAAAAAAAAAAAAAAAAAAAAAAAAAAAAAAAAAAAAAAAAAAAAAAAAAAAAAAAAAAAAAAAAAAAAAAAAAAAAAAAAAAAAAAAAAAAAAAAAAAAAAAAAAAAAAAAAAAAAAAAAAAAAAAAAAAAAAAAAAAAAAAAAAAAAAAAAAAAAAAAAAAAAAAAAAAAAAAAAAAAAAAAAAAAAAAAAAAAAAAAAAAAAAAAAAAAAAAAAAAAAAAAAAAAAAAAAAAAAAAAAAAAAAAAAAAAAAAAAAAAAAAAAAAAAAAAAAAAAAAAAAAAAAAAAAAACAAAAAAAAAAAAAAAAAAAAAAAAAAAAAAAAAAAAAAAAAAAAAAAAAAAAAAAAAAAAAAAAAAAAAAAAAAAAAAAAAAAAAAAAAAAAAAAAAAAAAAAAAAAAAAAAAAAAAAAAAAAAAAAAAAAAAAAAAAAAAAAAAAAAAAAAAAAAAAAAAAAAAAAAAAAAAAAAAAAAAAAAAAAAAAAAAAAAAAAAAAAAAAAAAAAAAAAAAAAAAAAAAAAAACAAAAAAAAAAAAAAAAAAAAAAAAAAAAAAAAAAAAAAAAAAAAAAAAAAAAAAAAAAAAAAAAAAAAAAAAAAAAAAAAAAAAAAAAAAAAAAAAAAAAAAAAAAAAAAAAAAAAAAAAAAAAAAAAAAAAAAAAAAAAAAAAAAAAAAAAAAAAAAAAAAAAAAAAAAAAAAAAAAAAAAAAAAAAAAAAAAAAAAAAAAAAAAAAAAAAAAAAAAAAAAAAAAAAAAAAAAAAAAAAAAAAAAAAAAAAAAAAAAAAAAAAAAAAAAAAAAAAAAAAAAAAAAAAAAAAAAAAAAAAAAAAAAAAAAAAAAAAAAAAAAAAAAAAAAAAAAAAAAAAAAAAAAAAAAAAAAAAAAAAAAAAAAAAAAAAAAAAAAAAAAAAAAAAAAAAAAAAAAAAAAAAAAAAAAAAAAAAAAAAAAAAAAAAAAAAAAAAAAAAAAAAAAAAAAAAAAAAAAAAAAAAAAAAAAAAAAAAAAAAAAAAAAAAAAAAAAAAAAAAAAAAAAAAAAAAAAAAAAAAAAAAAAAAAAAAAAAAAAAAAAAAAAAAAAAAAAAAAAAAAAAAAAAAAAAAAAAAAAAAAAAAAAAAAAAAAAAAAAAAAAAAAAAAAAAAAAAAAAAAAAAAAAAAAAAAAAAAAAAAAAAAAAAAAAAAAAAAAAAAAAAAAAAAAAAAAAAAAAAAAAAAAAAAAAAAAAAAAAAAAAAAAAAAAAAAAAAAAAAAAAAAAAAAAAAAAAAAAAAAAAAAAAAAAAAAAAAAAAAAAAAAAAAAAAAAAAAAAAAAAAAAAAAAAAAAAAAAAAAAAAAAAAAAAAAAAAAAAAAAAAAAAAAAAAAAAAAAAAAAAAAAAAAAAAAAAAAAAAAAAAAAAAAAAAAAAAAAAAAAAAAAAAAAAAAAAAAAAAAAAAAAAAAAAAAAAAAAAAAAAAAAAAAAAAAAAAAAAAAAAAAAAAAAAAAAAAAAAAAAAAAAAAAAAAAAAAAAAAAAAAAAAAAAAAAAAAAAAAAAAAAAAAAAAAAAAAAAAAAAAAAAAAAAAAAAAAAAAAAAAAAAAAAAAAAAAAAAAAAAAAAAAAAAAAAAAAAAAAAAAAAAAAAAAAAAAAAAAAAAAAAAAAAAAAAAAAAAAAAAAAAAAAAAAAAAAAAAAAAAAAAAAAAAAAAAAAAAAAAAAAAAAAAAAAAAAAAAAAAAAAAAAAAAAAAAAAAAAAAAAAAAAAAAAAAAAAAAAAAAAAAAAAAAAAAAAAAAAAAAAAAAAAAAAAAAAAAAAAAAAAAAAAAAAAAAAAAAAAAAAAAAAAAAAAAAAAAAAAAAAAAAAAAAAAAAAAAAAAAAAAAAAAAAAAAAAAAAAAAAAAAAAAAAAAAAAAAAAAAAAAAAAAAAAAAAAAAAAAAAAAAAAAAAAAAAAAAAAAAAAAAAAAAAAAAAAAAAAAAAAAAAAAAAAAAAAAAAAAAAAAAAAAAAAAAAAAAAAAAAAAAAAAAAAAAAAAAAAAAAAAAAAAAAAAAAAAAAAAAAAAAAAAAAAAAAAAAAAAAAAAAAAAAAAAAAAAAAAAAAACAAAAAAAAAAAAAAAAAAAAAAAAAAAAAAAAAAAAAAAAAAAAAAAAAAAAAAAAAAAAAAAAAAAAAAAAAAAAAAAAAAAAAAAAAAAAAAAAAAAAAAAAAAAAAAAACAAAAAAAAAAAAAAAAAAAAAAAAAAAAAAAAAAAAAAAAAAAAAAAAAAAAAAAAAAAAAAAAAAAAAAAAAAAAAAAAAAAAAAAAAAAAAAAAAAAAAAAAAAAAAAAAAAAAAAAAAAAAAAAAAAAAAAAAAAAAAAAAAAAAAAAAAAAAAAAAAAAAAAAAAAAAAAAAAAAAAAAAAAAAAAAAAAAAAAAAAAAAAAAAAAAAAAAAAAAAAAAAAAAAAAAAAAAAAAAAAAAAAAAAAAAAAAAAAAAAAAAAAAAAAAAAAAAAAAAAAAAAAAAAAAAAAAAAAAAAAAAAAAAAAAAAAAAAAAAAAAAAAAAAAAAAAAAAAAAAAAAAAAAAAAAAAAAAAAAAAAAAAAAAAAAAAAAAAAAAAAAAAAAAAAAAAAAAAAAAAAAAAAAAAAAAAAAAAAAAAAAAAAAAAAAAAAAAAAAAAAAAAAAAAAAAAAAAAAAAAAAAAAAAAAAAAAAAAAAAAAAAACAAAAAAAAAAAAAAAAAAAAAAAAAAAAAAAAAAAAAAAAAAAAAAAAAAAAAAAAAAAAAAAAAAAAAAAAAAAAAAAAAAAAAAAAAAAAAAAAAAAAAAAAAAAAAAAAAAAAAAAAAAAAAAAAAAAAAAAAAAAAAAAAAAAAAAAAAAAAAAAAAAAAAAAAAAAAAAAAAAAAAAAAAAAAAAAAAAAAAAAAAAAAAAAAAAAAAAAAAAAAAAAAAAAAAAAAAAAAAAAAAAAAAAAAAAAAAAAAAAAAAAAAAAAAAAAAAAAAAAAAAAAAAAAAAAAAAAAAAAAAAAAAAAAAAAAAAAAAAAAAAAAAAAAAAAAAAAAAAAAAAAAAAAAAAAAAAAAAAAAAAAAAAAAAAAAAAAAAAAAAAAAAAAAAAACAAAAAAAAAAAAAAAAAAAAAAAAAAAAAAAAAAAAAAAAAAAAAAAAAAAAAAAAAAAAAAAAAAAAAAAAAAAAAAAAAAAAAAAAAAAAAAAAAAAAAAAAAAAAAAAAAAAAAAAAAAAAAAAAAAAAAAAAAAAAAAAAAAAAAAAAAAAAAAAAAAAAAAAAAAAAAAAAAAAAAAAAAAAAAAAAAAAAAAAAAAAAAAAAAAAAAAAAAAAAAAAAAAAAAAAAAAAAAAAAAAAAAAAAAACAAAAAAAAAAAAAAAAAAAAAAAAAAAAAAAAAAAAAAAAAAAAAAAAAAAAAAAAAAAAAAAAAAAAAAAAAAAAAAAAAAAAAAAAAAAAAAAAAAAAAAAAAAAAAAAAAAAAAAAAAAAAAAAAAAAAAAAAAAAAAAAAAAAAAAAAAAAAAAAAAAAAAAAAAAAAAAAAAAAAAAAAAAAAAAAAAAAAAAAAAAAAAAAAAAAAAAAAAAAAAACAAAAAAAAAAAAAAAAAAAAAAAAAAAAAAAAAAAAAAAAAAAAAAAAAAAAAAAAAAAAAAAAAAAAAAAAAAAAAAAAAAAAAAAAAAAAAAAAAAAAAAAAAAAAAAAAAAAAAAAAAAAAAAAAAAAAAAAAAAAAAAAAAAAAAAAAAAAAAAAAAAAAAAAAAAAAAAAAAAAAAAAAAAAAAAAAAAAAAAAAAAAAAAAAAAAAAAAAAAAAAAAAAAAAAAAAAAAAAAAAAAAAAAAAAAAAAAAAAAAAAAAAAAAAAAAAAAAAAAAAAAAAAAAAAAAAAAAAAAAAAAACAAAAAAAAAAAAAAAAAAAAAAAAAAAAAAAAAAAAAAAAAAAAAAAAAAAAAAAAAAAAAAAAAAAAAAAAAAAAAAAAAAAAAAAAAAAAAAAAAAAAAAAAAAAAAAAAAAAAAAAAAAAAAAAAAAAAAAAAAAAAAAAAAAAAAAAAAAAAAAAAAAAAAAAAAAAAAAAAAAAAAAAAAAAAAAAAAAAAAAAAAAAAAAAAAAAAAAAAAAAAAAAAAAAAAAAAAAAAAAAAAAAAAAAAAAAAAAAAAAAAAAAAAAAAAAAAAAAAAAAAAAAAAAAAACAAAAAAAAAAAAAAAAAAAAAAAAAAAAAAAAAAAAAAAAAAAAAAAAAAAAAAAAAAAAAAAAAAAAAAAAAAAAAAAAAAAAAAAAAAAAAAAAAAAAAAAAAAAAAAAAAAAAAAAAAAAAAAAAAAAAAAAAAAAAAAAAAAAAAAAAAAAAAAAAAAAAAAAAAAAAAAAAAAAAAAAAAAAAAAAAAAAAAAAAAAAAAAAAAAAAAAAAAAAAAAAAAAAAAAAAAAAAAAAAAAAAAAAAAAAAAAAAAAAAAAAAAAAAAAAAAAAAAAAAAAAAAAAAAAAAAAAAAAAAAAAAAAAAAAAAAAAAAAAAAAAAAAAAAAAAAAAAAAAAAAAAAAAAAAAAAAAACAAAAAAAAAAAAAAAAAAAAAAAAAAAAAA
>JAGVVM010000257.1:0-10003 GCA_019149425.1 Psidium friedrichsthalianum
CATTTTTTCTATTTTATTTTTATGTTCATGCATTGCATTGACATTCATGGTTGGACCAGTAGTGCGAAGGACAAGCTTGAGCTTAGCAAGAATTTGGACTAGAATTCAACACAATTTTTGGCTAAGGCATGAGGGTGTGTGCCAAAAATCCAAGGCTAGTGGAGCAATATTTTGAGCTTAATTACCTTATTAAATGATTGCTTGGAAAAAGGCTTGACATAAATGCATTTTATTGGGAAAAAGCTTGATTAGAGCCAAAAATTGAGCGAGTTAATTTAAAATTGAAACGAAATTCGTTAGCCCATTTCATGAGAGTGCCAAAATTTCTAAGGGTTATTAGGACTTATAGCCCACAAGGCCTTTATTTTAATTAATTAAAGCCGATTGGAGTCCAAAATCACCCGAGGTGGCCCTGAAAGACTTGAAAATTTGACTAGCCCATGATGTACCCTCTATGACCAAAAATCTCAAAGCTTTTTTAAGGAATTTGACTCCTCACAGTTTAATTAAATTCTGATTATTTTCAAATTAAGAGTCCTACCTTAGCTAGGAGTCTACTTTATCTAGGATCAGAGTTCCCTAAAGCCTGTGTAAGGACCCGTATGCTTAGGTTCATCCACATCACAATTGCTTAGAAAATTAGAGTTACCTGGAGAGTTCCAGGAGTTGAGGGTTTCCCCTGAGGTCAGACTCTCCTTCCCTGAGTGCCACCCAACTCTATCCACCTTGTGCCGTTGTCCATGTCCCAGATCAGCTCGACATCAGCTAATTAGCACCGCCTGACACCACCTCGTCTAGCTCATCATTTAGCTATTGGTACAGTGTGATCTGACGCCGCCTGCTTAGCCGCCCATCCGAAGTTGCCGAGCTTCCACAAGCCATGGATCAACCTTGCTTTAGGTTCAATTAGCTTGGTTTCGATTGTCATTCACAGTCAACAAGTTGTTGATTTGTGTTAGAGCCCCTTGCATTTTCAAGCCACAAATTCGGGTCCAAAAGGCGACTATTCAAGGAGGTTTACTTTATTGTGCAAGTGCATAATTTTGTCTTAAAAAGATGAGTTTTTAACTTTTGATTTTAAGAAATGTGATGATTGATTGAAAATTTACATGTGTTTACATATGGTTCTATGATTGCAATCAGTTTCAAAAGTAAAATAAAAACCTTTTTTTTTTATAAAAGAAAGAACTTTATCATTTACTAAAGCTCGAACCTTTGAGACTTTGCTTCATTATATCACCTTCAATCGACCATGTATGGACACCAGTCGCTTTGTGCATGCTTCAACCTAGAGTTGCATGACTGTTTTACAACTTTGCATGTTTAAAAATCGTTTGTTCTTTGATAAGTGATAGTTCACAATTTAGGCGAGATCTGAACTTTTGCATAAAAATTCTGATTCTTTGAGAAAGTGTGAATTACTTGATAACTTGATTGAGTTCCATGCATACTTTTGAGAATCGATTAATTTAATGGAACACGTCATTTCTGAAAGTTTGCAAATTATTTGACATGTTTTTCATGAATCAATTGGTCAATTGTGCACCTTTTGAAAAGGAAAATTTGGGGCATATGCTTTAATTTTTCCATTAATTTTCGGCATACCCCTTGATTGCCGAATTTACCATGCCAGGGTGATTTTTGTTTTGATTTTTAACTTTTGCATGTTCCAAGGCCTTTGCGTATTGCATGTTATTTTAGTTATATCATTGTCTATTTTTTGTGTTAAAGTTTGCACTTAAATAAACATTCATGCTCATAATACACGCTCCCCATTGTGCCTTGTCCCTTTTGGAATACATATATTAAGGCATTAATTCAACTTCTATTTTGAAGTATAATCATGCCCGTATATACGTGAATTATACATCTAACTCTCTATTTTGAGGGACGGATTGATAATTCTAAATAGAATTTCATGGTTTGCCCTATTTACATAGGGGTGATGGTAAATCATAGTCAATCATTTTTTCAGCCCTAATGTAAGGCCATGATACGAATTAAATCAGAATTTTTTGGATTTTAAGGTGTATTATGAACAAAATTATTTACTTTGGTTCAAATTTTATATTTTTTTCCTTTTTAATTAAATTCCTAAAAAATACCAAAAAGATGACACCTTTTTCTTAAGGTAAATGACATTTTTTTCATGCTCCTCATGTAAAAAATAACATTTAATATAAATTTGAGACTTTGAGAAATCAATTTATAAACTTTAATGAAACTTATCACACTTTTAGGGTAGTTTCTTACCTTCATTTTTCATAAACACGAAAATTCATAAAAAAAAAAAAAACCAAAAATATCATTCTCATTGCATAGCTTAGAGTTTAGGATCAAATTTGCTATGTCATGGACATCATTCATGCATATCTTCCCATGTCATATAGTTGCATTAGCATTACACCTAATAAGGGAAAACGTTAAATCATCTTATCAAGGATTTTCATGAAAATTGGTATCAAAAGGGCATTAATTGAAAAATTAATCTAATCAAGTATCTGAACTTATAATCTCTGATTCATAGAAATAAAATAGTTCTCCTGCCATTTTATTTAGGTTTCTAATCAAGACTCCGAAACATATCTTTGCACGAAATTGAGCCTAAGTTGCAAATTGGTAGGGCTTGAGAGAATCCAAGTTAGGTTAATCAAAATAATTAATCTAATAATTCATTACCCTAATTTTAGGTCACGACATAATTGTCTCCATTGGTTCTAAAGATTGATGACATTATTTTAGATAATAGCACCTCGTAGGACTCCATTTTATCTTGTCAAATAGTTTATTGTTTAGTGGGTAGAGCACTTACATTTCATTAGTATTGTGAGATCAGATTGGTCAGGAATTACTTTATTTTCTTGGAATCTAAGTACCTCATCTTCTCTTTCCTGATGGTTTGGGAGTTGTCACCTTTAGTTCGGTAGATTGATGACCATATTTTATGTTAGGATGCATGTGTAAGTTATGTTAGAGAAATCCTACATTAGATAATGATGTGGTGGAGCAGTTAAGATATTCTAGATTACTCATAACTTATTAGCTTAAGCTTTTGAGTGAAGGTGGGTCAAACTATATATATTGATAGACTCGAATTTGAGCTCCCTCTTGAATATCTCCCCAAGTGTAAGTATTGGACTTTTGCTGCGCACTCCCAAAAAATATATTAGAGCTGATAGTTGATTAGTGGCCCACTCTCAATATATGTTGGCGTTTAGTGAATATCTTAAGGAATATGGTCAACACCCAGTTTGCAAGCCGCATGGCGTTGTGGCGTAGCACCGCAGGCCTGATGGGTGTGATGGAAATTCAAGTTGAGATATATTTGTGCAGAATGATACTTGTATTAAGGAGAACAGACCTAACACTGGAGGTCATATGTGAGGAGGAGATTGTTAGGATGCACATGTGAGTTATGTTAGAAAAATCTCATATTGGATAATTCATGTGGTGTGGAGCAGTTAATATATCCTAGTTAGTTCATAACTCATTGACTTAAACTTTTGAGTGAATGTTGACCCAACTAGATATATTGACAGGCTTAGACTTGAGCTCCTTCTTAGTAATATCCTCAAGTGTATGTATTTGACTTTTACTGCGCACCCCCAACATTTTAGATGATGGCACCCCCTAGGACTCCTTTTTATCTTGTCAAATAGTTTATTGTTTAGTGGGTAGAGCACTTACATTTTCATTAGTATTATGAGTTCAAATTGGCCAGGTATTGCTTTAGTTTTTGGACTCTAAGTGCCTCATGCTTTGTTTCCTGATGGTTTGAGAGTTGTCTCCATCGGTTTTGTAGATTGATGATCATATTTTAGATGATAGCACCCCCTAAAACTCCTTTTTATCATGTCAAATAGTTTATTGTTTAGTGTGTGGAGCACTTACATTTCATCGGGGTAAGTATATCGCAAATGCCATAACTTTGTATGATGCTCACTTGAGTACTATAATTTTTTTCGCTCACTTGAGTGTCACATCGAAAGAAAATCGTTAAATAGAGTGCCACTTTCGATGAAAATCATTCACTTAAGTACAACTTCCGACAAATCCTCCCACGTGGAGCTTTTATTATTATATTTATTTTTAATGACACATGGATTTTTTAAATTTTTTAATATTTTTATAGTTTTTGTTTATTATTTTGATATTTTGGTTTTTAATTTTTGTGGTTTTTTTTCCCCTTGTCGGCGAGGGTCGCTGGCAACCCTCGCCAGCCACCACTAGGCGACGTAAGGGCCAGGGTCGATAGAGCCGTGATGGCCTCGGGTAACGACCGTTACGGCCTCTGTTGCCGTGGGTAAGGCAAGAAGGCGCTTGCCAGATCGGGACGAGGGCCATTGTAGCCACGTTGGCCACTGGTGAGGGGGCCCTCGCCTAGACCTTGCAACCACCGAGGTCGGGATGGCAGATATCCAGGCAAGGGCCCCCTCATAGTGGCCGGTGGGGCTGCGACGGCCGTCGCTCGAGGGCGTGGTGGCCTCGCTGGCCCACAGCGAGCGGGGCCTAGCCCTTGTACAGCTTGATGGTGGCTGGCGCTGGTGACCCTCTCACTTATATTTTGGAGAGAGAGAGAGAGAGAGAGAGAGAGAGAGAGAGAGAGAGAGAGAGAGAGAGAGAGAGAGAGAGAGAGAGAGAGAGAGGGGGGGGGAGGATGTCCTCTATTGCAAAAACCAAGAAAGGAAAAAAAAAATTTACAAAATAAAACAAATTATGAAAAATTCCACATGTAACTTAAAATATTAAAAAAATCATTTCCCCAATGCCACATCAGCTTTTCCGACCGTTACGTCAGCTTTTTAGCATCCACGTAAGCGATGACACTTAAGTGATCAATTTTAAAAGTTATGGCACTCAAGTGAACGAAGAAAAAAGGTTATGGCACTCAAGTGAGTGCCGTACAAAAGTTATCTCCACTAGTTCTATAGATTGTTTACCCCCATTTTCATTAGTGTAGTGAGTTTAGATTGGCGAGGAATTGCTTTAGTTTCTTGGACTCTAAGTACCTCATCGTTTGTTTTCTGATGGTTTGAGAGTTGTCTCCACTAGTTCTATAGATTGATGACCACATTTAGATGATAGCACCCCCTAGTACTCCTTTTCATCTTGTCAAATAGTTTATTGTTTAGTGGGTAGAGCACTTACATTGTCATCAATACTGTGAGTTCAGATTGGCCAGGAATTGCTCTAGTTTCTTGCTTTAGTGTGATTCCACCATATGCTTTTAAAATCCTTAAAGTCATTGTGTTTTTAGTGGAAATGTGGTCGCCCTTGAAGCAAGTGATGCTTGCATTATGCCCTGTTTTTTCTCCTGCGCACTTTGCTCTTTGAAGTTAATATGTGTCACTTTACTCCTACCCTTTCACACCCTGTCCTAGTTTTCCTTGAAATCCTTAGTATCGTTGTACTTCTATGTGAATGTAGTCACTCACTCTTGAAATCAAATGCATAAGGAGCATAAGGAGCAACTGAATCCTATCCTAAAAACATATGAAGGATTTGGGGAAATAATAGGTAGTGTAAATGTAAAGGACAATGTTCCCTACTACCGAAACAAAAAAAAAAAAAGAAGGGAATTGCAAGGGTAATATGAACAAACAATTTTAGCCAGCAATTTATGTGGTTGGGTGGTGCAAAATCGTTGGTAAACTTTCTCATTGGACAAAAAAATAGAAGAAACCTGTATTTTTTTTTTTTTCAATTAGTTGTCAAGGATGGTGAGTCCAAAATTGATGTCCTGATTAGACTGATAGTTTGAAGAGAGATCACAATGAAGATAACTCGAGACAGATGAATTCCTTTAGGCATCATAACAGCACATCCCAGGAGTTCTTGAGCATCGCAGTTGAAAAAAATTGTCACCCATAATCCAAAAGCAAACAATTACTAAAACTCGATAAACTTCACTCACTCCATGGTTTCTATCCATAGGAGAGCTTATATTTGTATTATCAAATCTCACTCCAAACTGAAGCAGGAAACCTCTAGACAAGAGACATAACAGAAATAGGTATCCTAGCACAAGAAATGTGATATCCTACTTGAAACAGAATATGAAGATTAATAAATTGTTCGCAGTACGCAAATCTTAATAGGAGAGATTCTACCCCGTTAGCACTCTTACAAGAGTGGTGAATTGATACGACTGTCCATCATAATCAAAGCTTGGTAAAGCATCCAATATTTGGACAAATGTCAACTTGGTTAACTGGGTGACTTCATCGAGTAACAGTGAAGTAGTTAGAGTTCTGGTTGCATAATGGGCTTTGTTCCCTTTAGCTGGTAATGTCTGGAAATAGCATAGTCAAAGTGCGTCCAAAAGAAAAGGGATATACAGAGAGGGAGCTCGACTGATTAGCGAGCATACTAATAACAAAGAAACTAATAGGTTTAGATTGGAAGCAAGGTGCCATAAGGGTTTATAATTCTTGTGACTGGATCGAATTGGAGAAGCTGTACGTATTATTGCAAGTCATATTAAGCGGATGTTGTTGTTCTCTGCTGTCAGCTTGTGTGATGTTTGATGTAAATTAGGTTGCAGAAATGTGTAAGAAATGATGTGATTTGACAGTGGACTTTGCAAGCATTTCTCTGACGTACTTAAAATATGTAATGGATGGCTTCTCCGTTTTCTCAGATTTGTCAGTTTGGTTCAGCCTGTAGCTCTCGATGATTTTAAAGAACTCGTTGCAGATTTTACAAAGTTCAGGCATTTTGTTTTTTCTTATGATTTTGCTTGAAAGGCTCCCTGTATTCTCTTTTTGCCCAATAACTAAATTCTATGCTCTCTGCGGACAACATTGGACATTTAAATGACCTTTTCGCATATTGGTGTGTTGTTGCCAAAATATCATCCGTGAAATGTCAACCACTCGCTGGCCTTTTAATAATGTGGATGATGATGGCTTAGTATCTTTTTCAGATTCTTTCATATATGAAAGCTACAAGGCTACGGATTGTTTTTGTTGCGTGGAAAAAAGCGATCGAACAGTAAATAAACATAACACGAAAATAAATCAAATACCAGATGTACGTGGTTTGGTCGTAGAGACCTTCGTCTACGGGGAGAGCAGTAACGAATTTTACTACAGATCAAGCGACACAGAAGATTACAAACCACAGTCGAGTCGTTCAAACACTCAGTTTTTCCCAATTCCAATTACATCCAATAACACGTGTAACATTCTGAATTTCGACCCTGTTTGGGACTTGAATATAGAATGGATATGTCATGGATGCACTATTAATGAATTCCACTCGAAACTGATCACTTCGAGACAATTGACCAAAAGGGAAGGGCTATCTAGGAAAATAAGTACGTGGACCAATTGGTCGATACGCGTAACTCCTAACAGCCACCCGTTAGTTTGAGATTTCATTATAGCTGCTATCTTATGAATTTGGCCACAAATTGAGTTCCGAATAGGACAATCGATTTTCAAGAGCGTTGCAGTTGCTAAATTTGGATATTGACGAGAAGTCGGAAATTGATAGTTTGGACTCGGATGCCGAGAGGAAGGCAAAAATTGGAAATTTCTGTCGAGTCCCCGATTTGCCCTGGATTCAGTGGCTAGGGTGTGAGATAATTTTAGCAATGTCGAAAAATTTCCGAGATCATCTCGAGTCATTTTCCCTTCGCGATTGAGCTTAAAGAGCACCGGTTCAGTCCCAATCAGTCCCAAATTGGCACGAATTTGAGGATTGACTAGTCAAACTTGCTCTCCAAGTTTGACTACCTTTGACCATGGTGACACGTTTGACAAGTTTACCAAGCTTTATGTCACTTTCATGAATAATATCTAGATATTTTTTTATTTAATTAATATTTGAGATATTGAATAAAAAAAATATTATTTGAGTAGAACTTTGACTTTTTCTCTCTTCTTCTTCCATTTGCAGCAGATTCATGATCCTCTTTCTCTTTCTCTCACGGTGGAACACATTCCTTTTTTCTCCCCTCTCTCATTTGGCTCCAAATTCTGGCTGCAGACTTTGATCGCTCGCTGACGAAAAATTTGTAAGTTGGATTCTCGTAATTTTTGGATATGTTGTAGTTCAATGTCTTATGGTTCTAATCCAACTTGAATCGCCTCGATCCAAGGTCGTTTGACCCTTCAAATGTATTTTCTCGTATCAGTCGACGAAACTGTTTTCTGGGTGCCGAATTTCTGTTTTGGTTCTAATTGATATATGTCGACCCCGGCTGCCCCTAGATCTCATTTTCATATCAAATCCATGATTTCTAGTTCGTTTTGTGTCGGTTTTGCCCCTGAACAGCCCGACTAAATCCGTGAACCGTCGCCGCCGCGTGCCGCCGCCGGTTGCCGTTCCTTGTCCAGCCTTTGCTCAGCTTGTCAAGCTTCGTTTGGTAAGCCAACTCCCAAATCTTGATTAGGATATTTAGATATTGCTTGGACTAGCTCTAGGACACGATCCGAGGTAGATCGTTTGGGGAAAATTGTCTGATTTTTGGAATATCCGTGTATCTCACGATTTTGAGGAATGGGATGCGCTGAGCAGATTGATTTGTGGCTGTTCTTGCTTGGATAATGCTGTCCATGAGTAGAAATATGGGCCTCGAGGTGCCTAGACCTTGAGAAATGAGAATCTAGATCAATTGGGGAGAAAACGGACCCAACTAGAAAGTGAACTCGCAATTTGCGACGATAAAATGGAAATTATTATAGCATGGGAAACAAGCATTGTGGGCTGACCATGTGAGCATAGAATTGATTATCGAGAATTCGCGGGCCCCGCCTGAGCGGAAAAAGGGGCTTGATAGATCACTTTTAGTCTGATTGTGTTTGATAGCCAAAAGTGATTGGTTTAGATGCTCCAATGAGCTGAGAGAACTCGATATAGCTGAGGCTATATGGTTGTGTTGTCTGGTCTGCTACTCTATGAGTTATGCCTGATGGCAATTGCGTGATTTAATCCGCCTGAATGTGCTTCAGTGAATATCGGCTTGTAGTAAATCTCGCATACTGGTTTAGTTGTGAGGCTGTGGCATGGCGGATACGAAGTTGAGAAATGCCGACCTGAGGCGGTTTTTATTCACGCGGTCGAGGCATGATTGCCAGCCTGAGGCGGTACTATTACGCGGGCTGAGACATGGGTACCAACCTGAGGCGGTCACCATTCACGCGGGTTGAGTACGGACCGAGGCATGATTGCCAGCCTGAGGCGGTACTATTACGCGGGCTGAGATATGGGTACCAACCTGAGGCGGTCTCTATTCACGCGGGTTGAGTACGGACCTGAGGCGGTTTCATTACGCGGGTCCAGAGGGCTAATGAGCCAAGAGCTGAGATTGTGAAATGGAATGCAGATTTATTGAATTCGATATTATGAAATGAACTTATTTTAATTGCATGCCTGGCCCCCGTGAGGGCGAGTTAATTGTTGGCTGCTGCACTTTGATTCATGATTGCTCGGTTATATATATGAGTCGTGATTGTCTGCTAGAGTTGAGTTTGAGAATATTGGGTATCCTAAGAGGGATTTGGGGTGGGCTTGCTGAGATTAGTTTCATTGGTGATTTCCCTCATTTTCAGAACCTCAATCCCCAAAATGAATGCTATTCCAGTTAGGCAGGGGATCCCAAGGACATGGAGACTGAGACTCAATCTTTTCCCGACCCCAATGCCCATGGTGGAGTTTTGTGCAAGTTAGACCACTGTATGGGTAGATGTAGCACATATGCCCTGGCAAATTTTGAGTTGTAAATAACTCTATTCTCTTGTGTATATGTTGGAGGTATGAAAGAACTAAGTTTGATGTTGTAACTCAAGCTCTCTTTCTTCTCTGTCTTCTTTCTATATGTATGTCTGTATGGGGAGTATCGTTTCCGCTGCTGCAGGAACTCTGAGGTCGTTTGGTTGACGACGAGTGTCCTGGGTCGTCGTTGTGATTAACCAATCGATCGTGCGTGAGGAAAAAGGGTGTGTCGTGCAGCTCCTCGGGTTCGGGGCGTGACAACACGCCATAGTATTTAGCCCAT